>OMNV01026128.1:0-54213 GCA_900303265.1 Brotula barbata | reverse complement strand
ACTGTTACGGTCTGGGTTTTTCTCGTCCATGTTCGTGGTTTCTTGTTGTCTCCTCCCTGTTCTCCCCCTCCCCTTCTGTTCCCTCTCTGTGTGGGTGTCTAGGAGGCGTGGCTGACCTACTTCGGATTTTCCCGCTCTGCAGCATGGCACACCTGCGCCACATCATCATCATCAACCTCCCCTACATAAACCTGGACTTCCCTTAGCCTCACTGCCAGATAATTCCGTCTTGTCGGTTGAGCTCTGTATTACTCTTGTTTCCCTAGTGTTCCCAGTTCCTGTCGTTGAGATTTTTGTGCGCCTTTCATTTTTTCGTTGTTCACTCGTCGTTTGTTCCGTGAGTGATTAAACTACATTTTGCCGAACCTGCCTTGTCGTCCTCTGCTACTGTGGTCCTACTTGAACTAACACGTGTCAACAATTTTATACAATAAAGGTTGGATCTGCACAAAATTGGAAAACCTTTAGCGCTCAATTTTCAGTTTTGCTATCCATCTAACACTTCCTGAACAAACTTCATTGCAAATGTTCTAGATTTATTACTGTAAGTTTCTTGGATAAAAAAAAACAGGCAAAGAATCATGTTGTTTATGTGACGCTTACACAATGCACTCAACTGCATGCTATCAAAGACATATGCAGGCAGTGTAAAGTACCATTTTCCCCTGCCATGTTTTTGCCCATCCATGTCTTCTCCCCAGATGTAATGAAAATGACATGTCAGTCAAGATAACCCGGAGACTCCATTTGCACTGTAATTTGGTGTGTAAGCATTTGGAAACGTCAGTGTTGGTTTCTTACAGGTGTCACGAGTTCAGCGGTGGATGTAATATAGCTGCAGAATTACCATATATTCTATTATATATTTTTTAAGGTGCAAGGTGTGCTTTTGCAGATAAGGAATCAGTATCTGGTCAGATTGGAAGAGGCCATGAAACGTGGCTTGAGGGCCTGTTCATGGTCTTGTATTAAATCAAGGGCCTAATGTGTGACAGGAGCAGTGTTATAGTGAGAGACTTCCTGTGATTGACTTTTTGTGATCTTACAATAATCACTTTGACTTTTGCATTAATTTTTGCAACGAGACAATATTACAGAAATGCTGAACTCAAACTGATAAGACAGAGTTCTTCTTGCAGTTTGTGCACTGTCAGGCTACAGGCAAAATGAGTTTTAGAATGCAGGCTTCAGGGTGGACAGTTGCCATCTTGTTGTTGGCTTTATCATTTTTGGTATCTGACACTGGCAGACCTCAACTCTACACTAAGGAAGAGGAGCGGGTCACATATTTCCACATTGCCCTTGGATACTTCTTACAAAGACACTGAATGATGTGAAAATAAAATGTCCTTTCATTGAGGACCATTCCATACCCCTTACAGGCACAAATAGAAGTCCAGGTCTAAACACAATGCTGCAAGCAGTGTTCTAGAACTTTGATCACTTCCCTATTCTTTAGTTGCTTTATCTTATGGGCCTTAACTTCTTACATGCCGGTAACCAACAATGGCCCCATCTTCATAAACATTCAAGATTTAGTATGAAAATCAAGTGAAATTTCCAAAGATTTGAAATATCGGTATCAAATTCTATTAAAAAATGATAAAATTATGCCCACTAGATTGGGGTATTTTAAGTGAAATAACAATATTCCATCACTCTAAAATGTAAGGGTTACTGTAATGATTTAGTTTGTAATCATAACAACACATTTTGAAACATTTTAGGCGTTTTCTTTGTGGTACATTTGAATTTATTTAAGTCCTTTACATGGCCCTGAATGGTCTTCTTTAAAGGATAGTCAAGCACCAATTCACCAGTGTTTAAGTGACTAAAAGCTTCCTGTTTCGGTCAAATGGTAGTATTATGTCCAAAGTCTTGGTTAACAAAGATTTTCAGAGTAAAGAATGATAATATTGCCAAATGGCTCACGCAGAGGGGAAGAAACCCCACTAGCCTCTTTTCGCATTGCACACTAAGCACTAGTATCGAACTCAACTGGCACCTTCAACTATGTTATGTGCTACTACAGACAAAGTTGGGCATGTTTACAAAATGCCCCCAGCAGAGGCACCAGGCCACACCATTGAATCCTACTGGTCAGTCTGGAAGCCTGCACAGAGGACTGGGGGATGCATTATTTATTTTCCAAGAGGCCAGGCGGTGTAGATGTTTGTAGCCAATACAGAAGAACCAAATCTACACAGCAAAAGAGCAAAAGAGAATATTTATACTGTTTGAAGCTTTAACTTCTAACTATATGGCTACATTCACACTAAACTGCAAACGTCTTGCATAAGCCTTCCAACCATTATGCCCTCCTTAGGAGGCTTAATTCATGAGACAGTGACAGACAGTAGGAGCTCTGCCGTGACAAGGACTATAAGAGCAGTCATGAATACCAAATACGTCTGTGTATTTCCTGTAGTCTTAGGTGACTTCTCACACCTTAGCTTACCGGTTCATCTTCTGCAACTGTAGGCCTGCTGTCAGTATCTGCCTGCATGCCATCCCAGTTGTTTCTGATATACCTCTGTATTTATGTCTGGCGCCCTAAGACTAAACATAAACGAAATAGCTGGTTACAACAAACCACCAAATAGTGGGGGAGATAATGGAAGCTTTTGGACCGGCCACTTCCCTGTGTAACACACTATCTCATTCACTTAAAGCCAGCTGGATATTCTGCTTCTGTGCCTGACAGCTTCACCCAGCCTAAATTACAATCATTTGCTTTTTCCTTTTGGTCTTTTTTTTAGTTCTGTGATCGTATCACTCAGTTCTAGTAATGTTATTGAAAATAAGAAGTTCTGTTTTGCCGTGTTTGATATTTTTTGCCAACTAGAAGGAGATGAAGTCATTTGACATTAACATTAAGATGTATCAAACTGATTGCATGAGTAAACATCTAAATAGAACAGCAATATGACATTAATAACTGCTAAGCTTTATTTACAAGACAGCTGGTACCAGTTGATCAGAAATATGTATCAGCAGTGTGTCTGATAGCATTAGGTCATATTTTATGCAAGGCTCAGTTTTTTACAGCGGGGGTTTACAGACATTACATACTGACATTTTCTCATAACTAAGACTCCTCACAATTATGGCAGAATATTATGCATATTATGAAAAACATTAATATTTGGAAGAATCCCATGGGCTCACATTGTTTTTCCAATTAGTTACTGCAGCAGGGCAGTCAATTAATAAAGTTCCAAAAGAATTTAATCGGATATATTTTGTAAAAATTTAGAGACTGCATGCTAAACCAAGGAACTTATCCTGTTCACTTAGACATGGGGTTGAGCAACACTGAACATCAATAAGATAAAGGTGATGATGATGATGATCAAACGTGCCATTCACATGCCATAAGCGGTATAGATAATGGAAAATGGATGAATACGATGGACAAATGTAATTCATGAATTTCCAGACCAAAAAACATATCATTCTACAATAACAACAATCAAAGACATTATGGAGTGTTAAAGAACAAAGTCAATTGCCACTCTTTCGTACAGCCTCCTGCCAGGCGCCTAAAGGTGCTTTTGGTAAAACATGTAAAAGACCCATCCCATCACAGGTGTTGCATTATAAATGCTTACCTATCAGTTTTTTTCCTTTGTCTTTTTACCAATTTTCTCCACAGAGCTTGGGCTGATTTCACTATTTCTGTTTTTGTTCTTTCACTACCAGCTTCCATGTAGAATCCAACCGACCCCCATGTAGAATTCAACTGACTCCATGTAGAATTCAACTGACTCAGTTGCATACTAAGTGATCAGCAGGAATGCATCGTATTAGAGTGAATTATTGATCCAACATTTTCCTCAACCTGACCTGCTTGGTTTGATTTGCAGGTCTCTGCTTTGTTAGGATTTTCACTCATAACAGATGACTGATCAGCAGCATAAGCATACTGAAGAATTCTCATAGAAGCGGTAATATTTGCATAGACTTGCAATTATTGTGACGATTATAACACAAGGGAGTGAAAAACTGCTTGTTACAGAGTTTTTCTTGAGAGGTAATCTGCACAACTCTCAGTTTTAGGATTTTCTGCAGCGTTGGATTTGTGAGATGAACTACAAAGTTGTCTGGGTTAAACTCTTGGTAGAAGTTAAATCTGTCACTTTACTATAGTTAACAGATGTAAGAGAAAAGATGGATGGATAAAACATTTTTTAGTCAGTTCGAACCAAGCCCCAGTCCATTTTCAAAAGAGGTCCCCCTTTCATATCCTTTGTGACATTTCACTCTTGTGCTTTTTAATCTTGTTTCTGTTGGATCTTTTGGTATCATGGGGGACATCAGACATTGTTAATGGATAAATATCCAGGCTTTCTTGTGAAGATTACATGATGAGAGTTTATGAGGCAACAACATCCTTTTGTCTAACACTTTGAAGTCAGTATCAAAGTGAAGCTGCATTTCTGTAACACCACTATCTGGATATACACCACACAACTGCTCTTTGTTTTTAACAGATGATATAAAGACATGGTTATTGTTTTGTGGAGTTTTTTTGTCTTGTCTCCTTCTCCATCTCTCAGTGCTGATATTTTGACAAACCAACAAACTTTAGATTCTAGCATGTCTTGTTCCAAAGTTATTATAACTGGTTGCAGCACCACCATCAGGTCAACTGATGTTTGATTGTTCCCATAAGTATTGAGAGCATTCGTCCGGCACGTCAATCAATCATGAAATACAACACTTTTTAAGAATGAGCCACATTCAATTATCGCAAAACAGAATACAAAAAAATCAAGTAAACAACTTGTGTCCACCTTAGCCCAGAGATTAGAAATATAAACTTTTCTGACAATGTATCCAAAATTGGTGAAGGAAAAACTTGAAAAAATGTTGAAAAATCACAAATGGGTGTGGATAGGAAAGGGAACCATGGAAAAAAGACGATCATGACTATATGACTTTAAGTGGTAGTTAAAGGGCCACCTTTAAGGAGACTTGTTCTGGGGAAAGAGCTTTGAAGCACTCAGAAAATGACGGTGCCTAATTTGCCAGCCAGCCAATATACCTGGAACACAATACTAAGGAGACAGAGACTACATAAAACTGGAAACCTTAAAGACGAAAAATGGTACCACCTCTACCATTTCAATGGCCGATGGCAACTTGGGCAAAGGGATTGATTGCACCATTTTGGAGAATCTGTCTACCGCTGTAGGGATGGCAGTATTCCCTTCAGAAGGTGGCAAACCAATGACAAATTCCAGGGATCTGTTCAACAAGGGATTACTTACACAGGTAGCTTCTGCGGAAAGCCACAGTAAGACATCGTTCCATGTCGTACCTTATTCCTTCCTCTTGACCTTATTCCAGGCACAAACAGGCTGTGCCACCACATATGCGCCAACCTCCGACTCCATAGAAGGCCATACTCCATAGAGGTCACAGGTCTCCTGAGATTGACCTGTGAAAGAAGGCACAAACAACTGGTTTGGGGAACAACTACCCGGCACTTGAATGGAGTGTTTAACCTGTTTACCTTCCCTCTGTGTCCCCCAGGTAACAACCCCATCAACAAATCAAAGTGGCAGGGATAGAAGAGGGAACCTTAGAAGACAGGTCAGGGTCAAACAGACAAGACGGCACTAAGAGTGTGAAATTGAATCTGTCGAAGAGAAGTACCTACCTCACCCGATGGGAGTTGAGTCTTTTAGCGGTCCAGGTTTTCCAGGTTCTTATGATCAGGCCATACAAGAAAGGGGTGTTCAGCACCCTCCAACCAGTGCTGCTGAAGCGCCACCGTGAGGCCTCCTGTTTCCATCATACATTTCATTCCACTGTGGAAAACTTGCAATAGAAAAACGAACAGTGGTGAAGTTGATTGTCTTTTACTGACCTTTGTGAAAGTACAGTTTCGACACCCACATCGAACACATACACCTCCACAACAAACTGCTGGTGAGTGTCAGGAGGGGTCAACACAGGTGCTGAGGTAAAATTCATCTTGAGTCTTTGGAAAGTCTATGGTGCCTGTCTGCTGAGTCTACTGGAATCTCCTCTTGGTGGAGGTGAAGACATGCAGCGTGGCAGCTATTGCCAGAAATCAGAGTTTCTAATGAACTTCCTGTAATGGTTGGCAAATCCCAGAAATCATTAGATCTGTTTGCGGCTAGTAGGCGTAGGCCACTCAGCTACCACAGTAACTTTGGCAGGATCCCTCTGGACCTCCCCATTGGTCACCATGAAGTCCAGGAAGGACACAGATGACACGTGCAATTCACATTTCTCAGCTTTCACAAAAAGTTGGTGATCTACGAGGCGCTGAAGAACGTGGTAGACATGCTGCACATGTGTCTGGTGAAAGACTTTGAAAAGAGTTGGAGAGAGGTACAGATGAGTGAGTTCTAGTTCCACTCCATGGTTACCCAATTCCTTGGCTCTGCTGGTTAGATTGGAAATAATATAGGTGACCTTGGATTGATGAGTTGGGAAAGAAGCAACCATAAGCTCAAAATGGAGGTCACACGCAGGTAGGAAAGCTCGACAGTCCCTATCATCTCTGTTAAATCTCTCCATCGAAGACAGATGGAGTAATGATGCAGAAGGACACCGGAGCAGACAAGGAAAATCCAGGACCTGAAGTCCCAGAGGCAGGCTGGTTCTGACTCTTCTGAACCTGGCTGATCAAAGAATTGATCTGACTGCTGAAGGATGTCATCAGATTCTCCTGGCGATCTGTCATTGGCAAAGGAGACTTAATGGTTCCCCCTGGTGGTGATTTTTTTTGTCCTTGAGCCCTGAGAATGGAGCAGTCAGGACCATAGTTAGCTAAGTTTATGTTGGCCAGATCCTATCCTATCGTACCCGTGCACAATCAGTGGACTCAGCAGCATTACTCACACTCAAGGAAGTAAAATACAAAAAGTTTACTTGCAGAAAAGGGTTTGGTACACAGATGGTCAATCTGAAACAGGCAGAGCTATCAAAAACAGTAGGCTGAGGCAGGGTCCAAGAAAACCAGCAGCTAGGTCGTACACAAATAAATAGAAATAAAAAATAAACAACTACAGCTAAGGTAATTCTCACATTATAATGGATACTGAGACAATTTTGAAAAAGTTAATAAAATAAAATTGATCATATTAAATCATCACAGTGGCTTTAGGAACAAAGCGAAAATATAAATAATATGATATCAGCACATATCAAACAAAACTCCAAATTAGATTAGAATGGAGTCAATTGACATGCTTTTAATTTCCTTTTACAAAGGCCTGTTTCAGCATCAGCTTAATCAATCTGGAGGTGACAAACACATGCACAGTGTGTAAGCCTGTGTGTGTGGATCAGAGGCTGGGGAGTATGAATAAACTCAGCATTGAATTATAAGCAGCATCAAAAATATTGCTTCTTGTTCAAAATTAAGCAATACAGACATGAAATAATGTTAGTTTTTATGGCGTGGTGTGTATGAGTCCGATTGTATTTTACAGTACATAATATACCTGACATGAATATTGCCTGCAGGGATAAATAAAGTTTATTGGTTTGAATTGGATATTTAATTGAATCGGCTCTAAAGAGGTTATCAAAAGTTTCCGATACTAAATCATTAGAGAAGTATCCCCCTGTGAACTCACGTTGCTAGTATTGCTTTGTAAGGAATCTGTGCTATCTGCAATCTACAGCCGTATCTGTGTACCTGTGCTGAGTTGGGAATTGTATCAGCAAAATGACAATAAAAATAACTAAAGCTTCAGAAAGCTCTATCCTACATTCAGCTGAAAATAGGAACCTTGGCCTTCCTCCAACAGGGTACTTCTCCTAACGCTGTGAATTTTTATTTGATCAATTTTCATTAAACCTGAGAACGTTTAAGATGATATTTTGAGGAAGACAGCTCATTACGAGCCATATTAATAACCTAAAAGTGTCTGTTTCAATCATCAAGTTACTGAACTGTCAACACTCCAAACCTCAGTTATTTCTGCTTTGTGGCTCAGTGCCTGCATTCAATCCAGGCCAGTGCCTCTCCGTGCCAGAGTGACTTTATACCACCTCTGAGCACACCAAACCATCTACCACTACCAAATCACAAATGTTATGTATTCTGTACACAAATCCCCATGTATAGTTCCCTCACAAACTATTCAGACGACTTCACTTTTTCTTTTTTTTTTTATATTACAGCGTTTTCCTAAGATGGTGTAAATTTTCACATAATACCCTATATTGGCACAGCAAAAACAAAATTTAGAATTTTTGCAAATTTATTACATCTTTTGAAATTTATTCATTGATCAGCCATGTGATGTTTCTATACCCTAGTTGCTGGCCACAAATGGTAAATTCAATTAATTTGACATGACTTTGAAAGGCACACGCCTATTTATAGGCCTCACAAGTTACCGTTGGTGACAGTACGTGCCAGAGCAAAAACCAAGCCATAAAGTAAAAACAATTATCTACCTAGCTCTCTGACAGGATTGCCTTGATACAATCCAGCCACAGTACAGGGATAGTACAAGTTCAGATCTACAGTCTCAGTCAAGGGCAATAGCAGGAGCACTTGGATCTAAACCCAGGGTCTAATTTTCTGTAAGGCAACAGTGCTAACCTCTACTCTACTGTGCTGAGAACGCACAAAGCCGAACAACACAGGAGCGGGTTCAACACGAGTCCAGCCAGAGCCCAGACTTGAACCCGATTTAACATCTAATTGAAAGATCTGAAAATAGCTCTTCACCATCCGAGCTGATGGAGCTGGAGAGGATCTGTTAAAACGAATGGCAGAAATTCCCCAAATCCAAGTGTGCCAAATTTTAGTGTCAAATCAAAGAAGACTGGAAGCTGGAATCACTTATAAGGGGCTTTAACAAAGTGCTGAATAAAGGGTGTGAATACAATATGACAGTTTTGAATTATTCATTTACAAAAATCGCAAAAATTCTGATTTTGTAACATAAAATGTGAAAAAAGTGAAGAGAATACTCTCTGAAGGCACTGTAGGTATCATACAGTATGCCCCTGTACATCCATAGATTCACTATAAATGTTGTATTTTGTCCTCTGTTGTAATTTGAATAATGGACCAAAGGGTTAAGAAGATACAGGTTGTGATAGAGACAGGAGATTGTATTCCCAAATGCGCCAAACATGATGGGGACATAAATAACAAAGGCAGTTCTCAGCCGTTGTCATTGTTCCTAAGATGTATATTATAATTGCTCCATATACTGTACAAAATGCTTTGTGTTTCTCTCTGCATTTTTGTGTCTGGTTGTCTCTATGGAAACAATCAAAATGCTAATCTAGCCTGTCACATGTATAGCAGACTAAAGCCTTTCTGATCAGGAAAGACATTGTATAATAGTTATAAATCACTCTTCTTTTCACTTCCTCAAATGAAATACATTAAAAATGTATTTCATTTTAGGAACAGAAAATCGCCTTTGATGGATAGCAGGAGCCCACTAAAATCTCATTCAGAGGTTAAAAATGTGGCCTTAAGCACAGTTTGAATAAGACAACCTGCATTATTATAGTGCAGCAATTTGCAGTGTAGGTGCCAACACCGCCTTCATATGGTCCTGGTAGGCTCAAGTTTGCAGTGTGGATTTATGATTACCCCATGGAATAGTAACATCAAGCAGCACAGATGCAGTCTTTCCTTCAGTGGGAAATGAAGACAAAAGAATGTGTTACATGTTTATTTTCTGTATTAATTGTTCACTGTGCTAGCTTCTGACCACTTTTTTTACAATTGAATCTGTCTGTGTGTGTGTGTGTGTGTCCATAACTAATGTTGTCTATTTCAATATGCATAAGAACACTTTTCAATTCACCACTTCAGGATTCAGAATTCCTTTATTGTCAACGTACAAAGTATAACAAAATTGGGTAGCAGTCCTGAACACAATTAAGATTAAAAATTAAAACATAAAATTAAAAATTAAAAATAAATAGAGAGGATTAGAAAGAACATTGAAACTGGACTGATGTAAAATGCTGAATATATAAAAACATTTTATGTATTTACTGTGTCCTATAAAACAGTAAGATATTAAAAGAAAAAAAATTAGCAGTTGAGATGTTGCAGAACAGTACAATTTAAAAAAAAAGGTAGCTGAGTTATTCGGTGCAGTAAACATCATTAGCAGCAGGTATTGCACTTCAGTATATTGCACATTTGCTGAATTACAGTGGCCATTGTATAATTGGTGCAAGGAATATACTGTATGAATACAGTATATACATTTAGACGTGCGGTTCGGATGTAGCATCTGTGCAATCCTCAATAAATGTAACTAAGTATTTCACTTGACACTTTGGGGCATGTCCAAGCCCATTTTTCAATTTAATCTGTTTATAATCTTGGTGTGCAGTGACGCGCCGGGCACAAAGGGGTGGTATTTAGCCTCCTAATTAACAATAGGCATGTTTTGGGCCGAACATGAATTGACCCAATCAGTGCGTCACCTGCAATTCCCTTGAAAAGCCAAGTGTGTTTAAGTTAAGTGTGGTTCATTGCTATGTAGATGAGACGAGAGTAGACTAGACTAGTCTATTAAGAGGAGACTAGACTTGGTGTAACAGGGCAGACATATTCGAAACACATTTGCTCGTGTGTGAGGTGAAAGCGTGTGACCAAATTATCTACGGGAGCGGCTCTCAACCACCGAATGTGAACTTTTTATTAGCTGTAACCCACAGAAGGCAGTTCACAAATATGTATATATATATTCCACCATAATATATGGGGTATGATCACTATTGATTGATACTGATAATGCTGCATCACATGATAAATAAAAGCTGCTCATGTACTTTTTGATTATTATACTAGATTCTTACTATAGAGATCATTAGATAGAAAGGGGACTTTGGTCGAGGGAGCTTTTACAGGTAACACAGCAGTGGGTCGATGCCACAGTGTATGTAGTAAGGGTTTGGCTTGGTGCTGACATAAAAAATATGTAAATGTAAGTGGCTACGACTCAGATGGCTTTAATAAAGATATATACAGTAGATTGAATGTTTGAAAAGCTATAAAAGCAGCTTTCAGTTTTAGAAACATAACATTACACATTTTACTAGTTGACCAATTTTATCTTTCTGCAAAGGGCTGTAACTTTGTCATCAGGTCTTTTTACTCTCAGATATTTCACCTTTTCATTCACACTTTTTAAAAATTTATCAAAGACTGCTGAAGGTCTCCTTACCATGCAGGTGTGAGCGAAGTAAACATTTCAAACGTTTCATCTCTCCCTTGACAACTATCTCTGTAAGCAAAAGGTCAGGATTGTGCCTTTTGATGCTACCAACCAAAGCTTGTGAAAAGAGTAACTTGCTAATTTTACTCTCTAAGGCCAGTTTGGCACAGGTGCCGTAGATAAAGCTGCCTGGGTTCCGCTGTTGGAATGTGTTTGTGTTTAAGCATATACCCATTGTTGAAATATGGTTCAAACTTCCTTGAAATATAATTTTTTAGTTGTTGTTTGCTTCACTTTTCACTGAGTCGCAAACCACAACAGTGAGCAAAAGGATCTTCCGTGACCTTGCTGTCAATCATGTTGCTTTTGGTGTGTGGGCTGTGTTTTGAAGCATGTAACAACACATTACCTAATAATGCCACATTATTTAATAACTTGCCAATGTGCAATAACTTCACTCTATTTTGTAATAACACCCGCATTTTCCATGCAACTATCTGTAGTACTTTCAGTCTAGAAATGTTCATTACTTTACATTTACTTTAACCATGCGTTGATAGAGGACCTGCAGAATGTGAATTTTGCCTATTTGGCTGCATCATGAGCTAAGGAAAAAATACTGCTGGGCGATTTTTACTTGATATGACACACGCGGTGTGCAGTGTGAATGCTGTAACCTGTTAACGTGGGGTGAAATGGGCCTCATTTCAATATGGAATCATATTTATTGGTTTGAAAATACCATGAATGGCTCCCAGAAATTAATAGTTGTTAGAAATAATGCAGTTTCCATCTATTACTAAGGTTATGATTCCCACATATTTGAGTTTTAGAAATGTTTTGATTTGGTTGGCAGGCCGTTGACGTTTGTTGTTATATTTACATGTTGCAGCTACGTACATCCAAAGCAGAAATGGACATGACTTTTTTTGTACATTTTAGTCAGATATTTTCCATTTCCAGCAAGTCTTCTCTGTTTTCTTTATGTAAAATATGCATTGAAAAAAATGTTGTATATAGACAAAGATTGTGTCTATGCACCGTTTGGGATATTACGGTGGTCATGGGGTTAATGAGGACTCTGATGTTCATTTGGAGAAACACTAGACAGACTGAGTTTCAATATTATGACTATGGTTTCACATACAATGAACACGCAGTCCTCACAGGTATTAAGTTATGCTGTGGGTATGAACTTTAATCGGCGTCTTGGAAGGTATCGTTGCTGAAATTTGTTGACTTAAGCCTGTTTAGTGTAAGGAAACCTTCGGCACTGTAATCAGGTTTGTCCATTTTGGAGGATTTTCATATACTGCTTCTTCATTTACCGGAAGGGAGCTGAGCAATCCATCATGTTCCTTTATTCTTTTGCACCTGTGATTCACACAGAGGATAGATAGGAGAAAACTGAATAGCCAGGACTCAAGCCAAAATTCAAACCCACACACGTCCACAGGGCTGCATTGTGTGGTTGATTTTGCATGAAAGAGCATGAATTTGGTACACTCCTGAGGGACCCTGTTTTTCATTGCAATCCTGAAGTCTGACAAAGCTATTGAAGACTGGTGTTCTCTTGAAAATGAATGCATGATGAGCGGTAGCAGCCCGGGTGACAGGATTAGGCAGGAGTACGGTGAGTATTCTGGAAGGAGACGTCTGCAGCCCTGCCAGGCGTACTGTATTTGGCTAATGATGTCAGATTAGTGAGTCACCTAGGAAACCAACAAAAGCCTGAAACAGAAAGATGCAGTTCTCCTGACTGACGGGGGACATGTTACGCTGTGCAGCATGCATAATTAAACGGTGACACACACTCATTCTGGCTTGTTGAGTCTGCAGGTGAGACCAGGTAGTTTTCAATGTTGCTCTGCCGTCGCTCTCCACTCAAGACTATTCCACAGTCCCTGTGGATGTGTGGGAAGGAAATCTGGAGCAAGAGAAAGAGAGAGGGCGAGAAGGATGTGCTAGCCAGAGATGGCCATCAAAACATCAGTCCCTAAGAGGCAGTAGAAGTTGATTGTTGATTTGCACTACATTAGCCCGAGCGGACCCGATACTGGGTTTTTTAATACGCTTATATAAATGATTTGTAGAAACAGAAAAAAACAAAACAAAAAACAACCGTATTATCAACGGGACTTCCAGGTCAAGCTTGACTGCTTTCTCTGAATGCCATAGGACCCAGCTGTTTACAGAGCTGGGACACAAATCTAAAATCTCCTGCAGATTTCTTTGAAAACCAAAAATCAATTGAATGACTTTCACAACAAAAATAGCATGGAAAATTGTTGTTAAATTAGCATTTTTTTGTGCAGTTAAATAAAGGATCATCTGATTAAGGTAAGTTTTGTTGTGAAAAATTTCTGGTGTTTTTATTGAGTCTAAAATTATGATACAAATAGGTGTTGTTGTTTTTGGTCTAAGTTCATTTTCTAGTCTCAGTTTTGCATGCCAAAACAATGCACTGAACAATCTTCACTGTGAATCTTCCGAATTTCTTACTGCCTCTGGAACCTAAATAAGGGTGTATTTTTGCATTGCTGGCTGCCAGAATGAGCTCCCTTGAACAGGACAGATGCTGACAGCATAAAAGTAGTATTTTTCCTTCTGGGCTTAAATCAAGCAATGACTCATGCACCCTAAGAAAACACATGGATGGACAGACAAACGGTTTAACAGCCAGACCATGTTGTTAAGAATCGTGTGCACCTGGGGTATAACCTGTGCTGCGTTTCATGGGTCAAGACTCACACGAGCCTACCCTGCAGGAAGAGAGAGATGGTGCTCAGTTGTGGCCAAAAAACAGGAACATGCTGACCCAAATCTCTTAACTCCAAATTTTTTGTGTTAGAGTGCTCGTGGAAGGTTTGACCAAACCATTTTTTTCTTTATCAATATTTGACATTTATTCAGTGATGAAAGTTTTCTGTGATGGCAATGCAGATTAATATGGAAATGTGAGGTGCAAGTGTAGAAAACAAGTGTAGGAACCATCTGAAATAAAATGAAATAAATCAAAATGAAATTTGACCTGTATTTTCCACATACCCCATTAGGTATTCACAAAATCAAAATCCTAAAAAAATATTATATAAAAAAAATAATATTGGAAAAAAAGAGGTTTCCCACCCAAAAAGCTATTTCTTACTCATAAAACAGGTGTGAGTTTTAGTCATTCAATCTATTGCACTTCAGGCTACAGCTTTAATATTTAATCTTAGACAGCACCTCAGTCTCTCTGACTTTTATATCTAAACTTAAATGTAATAATGCCAAATAGGTGGGAATGCGATTAATGATCTATGTCCATAAACAGATTGAGGAAAAAAGAGATAGCTATTAAAATTCAGTGGACCAACATGCACATACAATACGGGCACATTTCCAATATATAGTCTTTCATGCAGTAGATCCCATTCAGTTGAGAAAACACAATGTAGCTGGCTGAGTCTTCCATGTTCATCCTAGGAGACAAGCAGAGAGGGAGTCAGAGCTGACACAACCAGGAATAGGGAGTCGTCTGCGGGGAAACGAGCCGACGCAGTGATGTGACTCTGTGCCAAATGTTTACAGGCGAGCTGACATAGATAGAGGATGGAAAAGGGCTGAAACAAGGCTGCCTCTCCATACTCTTAGAGAATAAGACATGGGAAATCTAGGTCATCATCACTGATGCATTGCAAAGTGAACTTCAAACAAACCTGGCCTTTAGCGTGAAAGCTCTCCAAAGCTGTGTTACACACCATCACAGACTGATTGCTATTTTCTGCCAAGAGCTGCCACTTAGTGACGAGGATGCGGAGACAAAACAGAAGCATTGCCGATCGTGTCTATACGTGTTTTCATACGTATACACAAAAAACATTCTTGTCGATCCAGCTCGGTAACCAATCGGCTGGCCTGTAGTTACCACATGCTAGGATTCTATTCCTCATATGCCCTTCACTTGAAATTGCCTGAGGGAAGTCTTATCCTTAATCATGGCCCTGGGAATTGTGGTAAAATGCTTTGTTCTAGTATGGAAAGCTCTGTCTTTTTCAAGGGCAATTGGTTGAGAGAATAGTTCTGTGTCAGAAAGGATTCCATTTCTCAAATTGCATTATGTTTTACTAGTTTAGTCTGCATATCAGTAAAATGATTTTGGCCCTGAGATGATTAATTACTCAGAGTTTAATGGATTTTAGTGTTACACATATACACAAATGTCTAAGAATTAAGCAAATAGCAACACAAATAGAAAATGTAAGAAGTCAGCAGCGGTGATGAAAACAATGGCATTCAAAACTTACTCTTGCCATTTAAATGCAGCAATTAAGAAAGTGTTTCAGACAGATGATAAGTTTGGGAAACTGTTGAAAAGCCTTTTGTGCGTTTTATTGGATGTTCCACCCCTCTATGACTGATTGTGTGTTCAGCTCCTTGTCAAAACAGTACAGACGTGGTGAAGAAATTGCTTTTTGTTCATCTTGTTTTGTTTTGCTAATCTGTTTAGCTTTGTGACGGCTACCCCAATAGGTGTGTAACATTTTATATTTGTATAAATTACATGAATTAATCATAATGCTTTGTTATTGCTCTTCACATGTCCCTTACAAGTCAAGTGAATATTTTTTGAACACCTTTTATATAAAGTTGTTTGTTTTCATAGCCATAGAATAAAATTAAATCAATGGTCATAAAACAGTTCCACAATCTGATGAGACACTTTTCAATGTTAGTGTCATGGCTCAGCGATAGAGAGGGTCGCCGTCCAACCATAAGGTTGGTGGTTCAATCCCCACCACCTACTGTACATATGTCAAAGTGTCCTTGAGTGAGACACTGGACCTCAAGTTGCTCCCCATGTGCTTAAACAGTTGCCATCTGCTCCTATGTGGATGGGTTAAATGCAGATTAGACAAATTTTATTTCCATATGTAAAAATACAGAATAGGACCAAATAAAGGCGAATGCCCCGTTTCCTCTCCGTCCTACTTCTGGTCCCAGGAATACTTCTCTGGACTCTGGTTAGAGGGCACCGAAGTAGAGCTCTTCCAACAAAAAAAATGTTTTTGGAGTTCTGTTGATATTGTTGGGGCTGTCGTTGCTGATACAAGAAGCTCAAGTGGAGTAGTGCTCTGTACTACCGAGGAGGAGGGCACGATTCAAAAATGCCAGGAGTTTCTTGATGGATTTTTGTATTCACTATGTGCTTATTGAACTGCATGTGGGATTTCACACATTTGATTACCTTAACCAATTTCAAAGAACGTAGGTTTATATGCAATGTGCCAAGACTTAATAGTTTACATTTGGCAGGTGATGAAGGTGAGGGATCCCCTTATAAACCTGGCTGCTGCAGTTTAGATAGAATGGGATTTCTTGGAGTACCAACATGGATCTCTTACAGGATTAACAATCAATCAATGATAATTTACCTAAACGGACAATCACAATTCGGGCTTTCCTCACAATCCCTTTAAGCCCCCAGTCCATCGGCTCTTTTGGAGAAATCGGCCAACGAGGTGTTCGGTCTAAATCTAATTAACGACATATATATATATTTTGGGATAGAAACATGCAGCGCCACATAATGTGTAATCAATGTATCACAATAATCTCATATTTTCAGATGAGGAAGATTTTATATATTTCGTTTCAGTACCCTCTCTGCACTTATGCCAAGTCACACAAGTCAGTGGTTCTTACTCATCACTGTTTGCCTCTTGCCTGTGATAAATATGCTCTGGGTCATATCTTAAATTGGACAATCCTATACTTCACTCACTCAGGCAAGAACACGGCTGTCTTTCATATTGAAACCCACTGAGCAGTAGGAAGAGATTTATTAAGATTGTTCCTCCATGCCAGTCATGTAGGAGTGAAGGCATGATGCATTCGAAGGAAACACGACAGCTGAAGGATCATTTATTAAATACACGTAATTATTGTCTTTTTATGTATCCTTACTGTACAAAATATACCAATCACCTCATCTTCTTAACACCAGATTTTCTATCCTCCTGAAGCGTAATCCATCCTTTTGATTATTAGCTAAACATTCTAAATATGATCTAAAGTCTAAAATCAAGCACACATGGACCACTTGGGTCTACTTTCATTAATTAAGTGAAGCATGTTGTCCAAACGAAGGTAGGAGCCTATTTGTTTCAGCATACTGAATATGTTGATTGGAGCTCTTGATGTATCATTCATGAATCAAAGTGTAGTGCCTGAATAGCATTTTTCCACTACAAAGCCAAACAGAGCTCACTCTGCTTCACTTATTATTCATGTCACTCAATTACTCCCTAAACAACATTTCAGGGAACGACACAGGACATAGCGGATGGATCAGACCTGCTACATCCCCATTGAAGTCACACATTTCTTTCTTTGATGAATTGCAACACGTATACAGCACTAGTGGCCAATTATGCTGTCAAGTCAGTATTTTGGTGGACAAATCACGAATTACGACATTCACAAAGAAGACTACAGCAGTTGCTCATACCCAGCTCAGAATGACTGAGATGCTTCTAAATACAAATGTTGTACCAATGTCACAATAGGGGCTTTAACACTTAAAACATTGGTAAATTAATTGATAATTAAGTCCACTTTAAGGCAAAAAGGTATTCGTCATTTAAGGGACTTTGGATAAATTAAATGGGTTGCATTGGTAACCCAACATAGAAAAGAGAGAAAATTCTTGGAATTTCTAGATGATTCTGGATTAAAAAAAAAACTGCACAAGTCCCATGATTGATAAGGAGGTCATCACAAGTTCAGACTTGTGGCCAGTCATTCGCTCAATGTGTCAGATGGAATCCTGGGTTGTTACCTCTAAATAATTACTCAAACTGCAATAAAGTGCTCAGGTAATATGCGATGTAGACAATGGTAAAGTGGTACAAACGGCGTCAACACGTTCGAAAAGAGGTGGAAAATGTCAAATGACGCTCACGTCTTGTAACGACAACTCCCGTTTACCAATTTTCCAACGCGACTCGAACGCAACTTAAAACATCTTTCAAAGTCGACAAGTCATGGGGGATCACGAACAATGTTTCTGTTTCATTTAGGTCAGTATCCAGGCTCCTGACACTATAAAAAGCAAAATGGTCAGCGGCCACTTTTGTTAACGTACCAATATCGTTATGGGAACGTAGAACTGAATAATTGACAAGTTGTTGATCCCTAGGTGAGCGCTAAACAACCTATTAAGCAAAAATGGTTCAGTCCGGCCAAACGCAGCTGGTCGTGACGCACAAGCCAATTAACCTGGATGGCGCGTGTGTTCCTGAGAAGCAGTAGACTCCAAATGAAAAAATAAACAAAGAAGAAATTAAACAAGAAATGTCCAATTTCATTACGGAGAAGGTACGTTTTTTTTTTGTTTTTTTTTAGCTGTTTGAGTGTGTCTTATGGGCCTTTATTATACTGTTAGTTTCAGTATTTGTGAATATATGCTTGCAAAACAAGTGCAATATACAAATTAATGACGTGTGATATAGGATGCTGGATGCTGGATACATCTAGCTATAGCCTTGTGTTTTATGGGGGTTTTTATGGTCACACCTTCAATAATAT
Source organism: Brotula barbata (assembly GCA_900303265.1). Lineage (NCBI taxonomy): Eukaryota > Metazoa > Chordata > Actinopteri > Ophidiiformes > Ophidiidae > Brotula > Brotula barbata. The sequence continues at coordinate 35,449 of OMNV01026128.1, read as the reverse complement.
AAATATTTTTACGAGAGGAAATAAAGAATTTGCAATAAAATTAGAACTCGTCATATTTGAATTTAGCCCTCAAGGTACTCTAGATGGCGGTGTTTCCAATATGCGTTCCAGAGTCTCCAGAAAAAGCAAACGTCAGTTATGCTGGAACTGTTGAGAGAAAGGCCCATGCATGTCGTGAGAGCCAACAAAAGCCGTTCTGTCTGTAATGCAACTGAGTGAACTGAGAGTTAAAGTTAGTCCAGTTCAGGTGGAATGAGCATGGGATTTTTTTTTCACTATATAGCAAAATTCAGACACAGGGTCAAGTTATGGTACTCTTTATAAAAGTAAAAAACACAGTAAAACACATAAAAACACGTTTGATAAGATAAACATCAAACACCAATAGACAACAACAAAACACAGATACAATAAAAATATTAAGAGCATATTGTAGACGCTAAACTACAAGTATACATTCTTAAGGCTAAAAGCAAAAATATGAAAATGCCCAATACAAGTTTGACACAAAATGCTGTCTTACATCACTGTCATCCAGGGAATTATCATAGATGCGTCTCACGTTTGGCTACAATAAATACATTATATGTTTGCAATTCCAGCTATTTGTTCAATAAACCTGCATTTTAAAGACAGGAAATGAATAAAAACAAAGTGAAGCACAGTTTATAAGGTTAGGTAAATAATCACAAGAATAAAATTTAGACTGCAGATGTTGCATATGGTACAATATATTCTAAAGCTAAATGTTAAATATGGAGTACTGCAGCAAACAGTGTTACTTGATATGATGGGTATGAATATAATAGAATATGCAAAGAATCTTTACTTTTTGAAACATCATTCTCAGGCTCAGAAACACATATGAAGATGGAAACATCATCAGATGACTGCGCACATAAGACAAGATGAGCTCAGAAAAGGGTAAGAAATGGTTGTTCTGACTATTTTGAAACTGCTAAATGAAAGGGTGATTACACACTTGGATTGATTATTAGAATATTGAAGATAATGAAGTCTTGTTTAACTATTTGTAAGTTGTTGTTGTAAGAGTGTTGTAAGTTCAAATTGTGACTTATAGCAATGTATTTTAAAGATTTCTCCGGAAATCTAGTCATCTCAGCGTGCTACGCCGTATGTAGTCTTTGAACAAGGATTTTGAGCACATACTCAAGATCTCTGTCTGCCTCAAATACCATATGGTTGATTCTGCACTCCCTGGTGTATACGTATTTAGGCCCTAATTAGCTTCTTGAGCTGCATCATCAGAATATGATTAAGTATTTATCTCCTCTGTTATTTTTTTACTACTTAGCATTAACAAAATATGTTTTTGGGGAAGATAACGCTGACAGGATTACAGTAGGTGTTAAGATTTGTATCTGTACTTTTTTGTTGCACCTTACACCATTGGCCCTATTCGACCCCATCCAGTGGTTGTCCGCTGATTAAACAAAAGCAGAAGCAGGGGCAAGAGAGAACTTTCTGATTTCATATTCATGCTGTTGAATTGGGGTATTAGGGGTATGGGGCAGGCACATTTTAACAAAAAACTCTCTTGCATGGCTGGAGACACAATTCATAACCAAGTGAGACTTTCAGTCTTTTTGCCCTGCAATTTGTACTTATTATGAAGTATAATGAGATTTAAATTCAGACCACCGTCCATATTCCATCTTCATAAATGCTAGATTTTCGTTTAAATTCTGGTGAATAGCCCAAAGTTTCCAAAGACGCCACATTACTAGAATGCCCTCTGTGAAATATGTAAAAATAAAATATCCAAAGCTTCAAAAAATAAGGACTACTATAATTGATATTGGATTTTTTCCGCAAATTTAAAATGATTAGATTTTTAAAATGCCTTTTCTGTGTGACAACTCTGAGCTGGTTGCCTTCCAAAATTACCAATTCATTTACCAATATTTAAAGGTAGGGTAGGTAATTTTTTTGTATAAACAATATTTGTTATATTTGAAGAAATTATCTTACCATCCTGAAAGCTATGAATAAATAAAATGCTCTAAAAAAAGGACTTAAAAAATATCACATACTTTTAGTGGTGTGTGTGTGTGTGTGTAAAGGTGTGTGAATGACACCGTCACATATACGTGAGACGTTATACATGTGTGTATCCACGATCTGTCAGCGCCTGCTGTATGCGCTTGCTTTCAGTGGCGTGCGTGCGAATGACACCATTTTTCCAACGTTATAATCAGATAGTAATTTTTCCTAATTTGCCGTGGTACAAATGAGACATGACATGAAGTAGTTATAAGTAGTTATTGGATACGGCTGTGTGGCCCTCCTATCTCCACAACTCTCTGGACTCCTGGTGTGCGTTTGTTTGTTTTGGAGGCGTTTCTTTAATGAAAGGAAGGTGTGGAATTTTATGGGTAATATACTTTCAAAATCCTGCTTACCCCCTGCTTGCTCCAAATTTACCTTCCCTACCTTTAAAGGAAGGATTAAAAAAGTAAATGTGCATGTAAAGAATTGTTGGATTTTTAAAGAGTCTGTCTTTATTTCTTATTATTTTCTTTATTAATTTGAGTTACTAATAACCAACTATTTACTATTGTTTGATGGATTAAAAAGAAACGAATACCATGTATAATTTAATCATAGCCAATGAATGTGTGGCTTTACTACAATTCTTCAGATTTGTTGTGATAGTCAACAAGCGCCACCTGAAGAAAAAATTTTCACATGAATAAAAAACAAAGCACCATGCAGTTTGACATAAACCAACTCCCGCGGCTAACATGACACAGAGATTTTGTGTGTCAGGGAATTCAAAACCATTCACCATTGTCTTGTCACTCTGTTTGGCTCAGCAGGACTTAACTGTGACTTCCTGACATCCAATGTGTTCCTACCCCTTGCTTCGCTTTCTCTTTTGTGGCATGATGTAAACGACAACATAGAACGGAAACGTGTTCACTGCTTGGTGCTTCAACAGAAGTTCAAACTGATCTGAGTGCTGTTAGCAAACTTAGTGTCTGTCACATAGACATTCTGCTGTTCACCGAGAATTTATTTCTTATTTACATTTGTTTTGTGATTGTGGAAAATATCTTCTTGCGAATGTGAGACAGCAAGTATAGATGTTTGATCATTGCACTGGTACTCGAGTACGAAGTTACTCGTAGGATTAATTTCTGTGTTTTTTGATTTTTAGAAGTATTGTCACTTTTGTTGAATGGATAAGTTGTTATCGCACATCCACGTTGTGTCCAATCAGTGCATGGCACATGCTGATGGGGGGGGAATGAATTCCATTCGACACTAAAGCAGAAAGAAGATATTCACACTTTTGCTGCCTCCTGTCACTGTGGAAAACAAGCTGAATCAATTTGATGATTATCAAACACTTCTATCACTCTACACTTTTTAGATCCTCAAACACACAAGTTGATGGATACACTTCTCTCCTTTTTCTCCATGTTTGCCTGCTAACATGCTGGAAGGAGCATGTTATTGGCTACAATATCCATACGATTCATGTGTTTGCCAGTCTATTGCAGCTCAAGTTAACTGATACTGACTGCTGGGCAATGTAAACACAGCCCATTGGCCCTCTTCTTTGTAAACTTCAAACTGCACATGTTGAAAACTGCAGTAACTATGACTTGACTATTATATGACTATTATTGTTGGTTATGAATGTAACAATGTTAACAGATAAATATCCAGAAAAAACTGCAGATATTCATATCCTTAAATACGAATTTTATTTTAGGCCAGACCTACTAACAACATGCTTTTTAATACATCACAATTTAAAAAATATCTCATGGTGTGGTGCATAGAGTCACGATGAACTCCTAAAACACCTCACTTCATCTCAAGTTTTCTTGTACTAAAGTCTCTCTGGGGTTACACTGCTTTGGGGTTAAGTGGTAAATTATACAGCAAATGTTTTATGACATTACCTAGAAACATTCAACTAACTCACCTCAGAGAGGTCAGCAATTAGGAGGTATGCTGTGCAACATTTTCTCTCTAAATTTGATATTATAGAATACTTTACAATTTACAAACTTTATATGTTTCTGCCTAATACTATTGGTCCTACGGTGCACTTTTTATCATATCTTCGTACAAAAACCTCAATACACAAATTAAATTGTATTCTTTTTCCAACCACACCCGAAACAAACAGAAAGGCACCGATTAGTATACAATTGTCCTCAAAATTGCATACTAACCAGTTGATAGAGTTGAGGCCATTTGCGGACGACACCCTCGAGTAGAAGCCAGAATCAATGCCGTGTTTGTCCACTCCTTTCCTCATTAAGTAGCCTCTATTCATGTCAGGGTCTGTGTATGACAGAGAAAGCACACAGTGCACATTTTCAGTCTGAGCAGGGTGGTTTTTCTTCTTCTCAAAGCCCTCCCGTAATCGAAATTCGCCTCACAGAAACACAGTGCCAGAGGCCAAAGTCTTGACAGGGGCGGCCCAGTGAAAGGGAAATCAAACGAGTCCCTTTTTACGGCCTGGATGTCTGTCAGGGAGGCCCACTTACTGATGAGTCTGTATCAGAGAAATGTCCGGTAAATGAACAGAAGAAGACAGCCTTACCGCCTATTCATCATCATTGATGAGTCAGTGATTTGTTTCTTGCATGTTAAATATCAGTCCTTGGTTTTCCCATGAATACTCTTAATACACAATATGCCTACCTAAATATTCTTTTGCTTTTCAGACATCAATAATCACAGTGTAATTAATATTGAACTGGAAAATAAATGAATGATTGAAGATGTACGTAGTTGTCATTGTTATTGCAATGACTAATCTCACATTAGGACAAATTTTATTTTGAATTAAAAAAAATTTTTTTTTTCCACAATTGAGATCCATTTATGTGCTCATTTGTAGCTTTCCTGTTTTTTTTCTGTTCCATCAAACAGTAATAAAAACAATGTTTGCATTCATAAGGCTGCCAGAAATAAATGAAAAAAAAGCTAATTTTATGTTAATGGTGCTTTGAATTTGGCCCTTTCCGCTGCAAATGAAGGCCTGGGTTGTGCAATGTTGCACATGTAGCTCTTTTGCATAATTAAATGGGATTTTTCTGGCCTGGCTTTCCTTAGCACTTCCAGCTTATTATTGGTCTTAATATTATGTGCTTCAAAACCCTCTGAAACATAAGCTTCCTGTAAGATTAGCTCTATTAGTCTCTACATCTTTAAAACACTGTACTTTGTGCATGCCCACTTATAGTCTTCATTTTGCTCAAGCCAAGCATAACGGAATATGCAGAATAGTTGTTGAAGTACTCTTGTCTGAAAAGAATTTGACATTTCATTTCCAGTTATAAGCCAAAATGTGTCAGTATGATTTAAAAATTTAACTGTACTAATTTGGGAAAATCTGGGTTTTCTTTCAGTTCCTTCTCTATAATAAACAATAACCAACAATAAATAACACTTACAACATTGACTAATAAACGGTAACAATAAAGTTTAATTGAATAAAGAAAAACCCACCCCCGTTGGTTTCTTCCAGTAGCCCGTCACAAGTTGCTTCCACAGTTGTCAATCATGTTTCATGAATGCTCAATACACCGCCCCACCCTCCATGCCCGTCTCTGCTATCTAATGCTTTGCTTACCAAGTAGAGCTCTTATTAACAGCTGCTTGAGTTTTGCTGAATGACTGCGCATTTGTGTTTACGACTCAGGCCTCTCTGGTAGGCTAAGCAGAGTTGCAGGAGGTAAGGAGGCTACAGAGAAATCGTTCCCTTCCTATTCCACCCACTACACAAACTTAAATGCATTTGTGAGCCCCAAAAAAATGGCCTTTTCTTGACTTGATTTATTTTGTATTAAAAGAGTAATTTGTCAATGGTCACAATATCTAATGTGTAATGTAGTATGTATGTAATATGTGAAATGTACTGCATGTATGTGTGGTATGTGTTTGTAGTATGGTTTGTATGTTATAGAAGTTCTGTTTTTGGTAACTATTGTTAAATATAAGTATTTTAAATTGAATATACAGGATGTTTGAATATCGTTGTAGATAGTATAGTTACATATAGTTATGTTGAATAGTTTTCAGGTTATTCAATTCTTTCCCTCGGCATCCTCCCTTACATTTTCATTCTGTTCTTGTCGGTGTGTCTGTGTTTTTCCTGCATATGCTTATGAGCTTCCGTGACATAAAGTTTCCCCAGTGTGGGATCATTTAAGTTCAACTCATCAAAATCAAAACGCATCATTCAGTGATTAATTTAATCCTGAGCAAGACAAACACCTCAAAGCTTGTTTTTCGCATGATTGCCAAGAAAATACCCTCATTTGCCCCATCCATTGTGACCTTCTTGGATTTGAATGTGAAGTAATTATTCCATCCTTTATTTCAACTTTATTTTATGGGTGATTATGTAGTTTGACAAAGAGAGTACTTTTTGCAGTGCAGGCAATTCAGACCTTTACAGATAATTCCATTGGGCGGCAGTGCGCCTATCCTCGAACTTTAAGCTGCACTGCATTGCCTGTCAGCCTAGTGTCTGTGCAGGGCTGAGTGTGTTCAACACTCCTCTTAGTATCACTACAACAAAACCAATCCCAATTTTTCAAGGTCATAACGGAGAAATGCATCTTGGTCTTTTGTTAGGTGTAATTTTTCCAGGGCGCGCGTTGGGGAGTTTTGTGCGCCGAGGAGGATGAAGACTCCAGAGGAGCGTACTCGGGAGCGTTCATGGAATCAGTGTCAAGGTAGCCAATATAAGAAAACAACGCTGGTAGTTGCTTCTTTAAAATAAGAGCCTCTCAGGCAAACGCGTTATCGTCTCAAAACCTATGTGTTACAATGAATTACCATCAAATGGGACCACTACATTGATATTTTGTAACACAACCTTTTCCTCCGTGGTGTTATTGTGACCATGACAAATTCTAATAAACTAAAGTGTAAATGGACAATTATATGAAATGATCCGCATATAATGTTGCCAAATCAACTCTTGTCTTGATACGATCCTTTGCGCTTCCCACATTATGAGACCGCCGCGGGTTTTATTTTGAAGGTCCCCGCGATTCATGTCCTGTATTATCTCGTCTCACTTCTGCTGCTTTAACGCACCTGGCGTTGACAGCGGCACAGGGAGAGAGAGTGAGAGAGAGAGGAACGGGATCTGATGTTTTTTTTTTCTTCTGCACATCACTTTGGAAATTTGCTCTCGTGTAGTCCTGCTTAAAACGGCGTTCAGTTGCCGGGGCTGTTTGCTTGCGAACGGCAAAGCAACTCATTTAATAGGATTAATTGCCGGGTGTGATATTGCCCTACATTGCTTCTGTCGACCGTTTTCTTTATCAGTGTTGTGATTTTCTTGATTTTCCTCTTTCGTGCTGTTTGAAAGTGAACGGCTGCAGGTGTTTTTGTGCTCCGATTTGCGCACAGTGAACGTTGGCAATATGTAATTTGGGGAAAGCCGCTGCGTTCTGGAGACCTGGACTATTTCCTGCAGCTGGGATTCTTTTTGTTAACCAAAAGAGATTCTGATACACCGTGATGGTGCGGCGTTATCAGAACTGACGACGTTTGGAAATTGCTTGTGGGTGAACTGCTCGTGGGTAAGTCCGTTCTCTTCTTTTACGATCTCAAAGTTGCTTAATTAATTTGATTACGTTGGATCTGTTACGAACCAGTTGTGGGTGAAAACCACGTTTAATGATTCGCACAACAAATCATATGCGTGCTGACTCCATCGCCTACTTATCGGCGCGCTTTCCTAAATGGATTCACGGTCTCCTAATATGCGGCACTTATGCGCAATTGGAGCGAGCGTGGTATTCCTGCCGTTACGCACGAAGCACGGTCTCTTATTTGCTGTAGTTGCGTACGGATCCTCCTTAGTGTAACAGTTCAGGCTGCAATACGGCGGTGGAAGTGAATTGCCGAAGTCTGTGCTCTTTACTTATCGAGGCATAACGAATAACCTCCCGTACTTAATTGTAGTCATCGTTTCTCGCGGAAATTAATCGTCCAACGCTGCGTATTTGCATACGGCCCCTGTACTTCAACAGTGTGCTGGTGTGTGTTTTTGTGGGAGCCCGTGGGCGTGTGCGCGGGTGCGTGCATGTGTTGGTGGATGTATGCGTAATAGCGTACTTGTGCGCGTCGCTTTTTGCGCACACTCACGAGGAGAGCGAGGATAAACCCAAGCCTAGTTATTTCAAATTATTTCTGCTGAGTGTTCGTTTGGCGAGTCAGCGCTCTCTCTCTACCCCCCCACCTCTTTCTGTTTCTCTGTCGATGATGGCTTATGATCGTCCAGATGGATGTTGGAGCTCCACTCTGGCTCTGATGACGTTGGGATTTGCCAGTCAAACATATTTGGGATTCAGGAAGAGATACTGATGTAAAGTTGGAGCAGATGCTGGCTGATTAAACATAATAACGAGCATAATGAAAGAATCTTAGTTGCATCAAACTAGAAAGTGATGACTGCTGCAGACAGATAAAGAGCTACTCTTGCCTTTATGTAAATGTTATATAAACTCTCACACCTCTTGAAGGCTGAGACCCGCAGGCAAAATAACCCTTCATCACTCAGCAAGTCATTAAACATATTGCTTTATAATTTTGTAAACAGTTGCTCTGTCTTTCGCAAGCATTTCATGCTTTATCAAGTCTGCAAAATACATTTGGTCATGCCCTCCCCGGAATCTTAACACTTCAACAGATTCAATGCTCTCCCTGACACATTCTGCCCAGGATGATATATTTTCATTTCACCATGTGGGGAATAATGTTATTTTAATAACTGCTTTATCCTTATACATCTGGACTTAGGCTTTGCCACAGAAACGTTCAGCACCACATGAATTAATAGGTAAGTGGCATTGGCCATTTAATGGAAGCCCTGCAGCTACATATTGAGCAGAATTGAGTGCTCTCACTCAGAAATTGATTTAAACAGATTATGTCATCCAGCACCCACACTTTTTATGTTGGTCAAGCAACAAATTTTTCTCTGTTTCCTGAGGAAATAAACATGGGTTTAAACAGCATATTGGTGGAACAGTAATTCATACACATAGTAGAAACTGACTTGCAATGCATATCATACAGTGACTGATAGCATGTTAAAATACGGATTTGCAGATTCACAGATGAAGCCTGCATAAATGTTTAGAATGGTGTACAAACTAGGGCTGGATTAAGTGATTGAATGGAACACTTGAGCAAAACACCAAAGAAAAGCAAAAGAACAACTCTTATTCTGTCTTGTAACTTGATTCTCCTCAGTGCTTTATTTTTTCATGTGTATTGAGAATAATCAACCAGATTTGTGCAAGGTTCATGCGTTACATTAATTCTGTTTTATGCATTGCTAGATAACAACCAGTGAAAATGTAATACATCATGTAGGTCACAACGCACCACCGTGTCTAAAACTAACAATGCACCATTGATTCGTCCAAGGCTTAGATGGCAATATCATGTCCATATCAAATTGGCCAAATTAGGATGATGTATTAAAATTATTATCATTTGGGATTCCATGAAGGTTGAATTGAGGGCAACTGGATTTGGTTGAAGATACTTGATTAGCTACTTGGTAACTGAGTTTAGATTAATTTGAAGTTTTAATTCTTGAATCTCTTCCTTCCTCCAAGTACAGTTAAGGTGCATTGTGAACCTTTAAATCGCACATAGGAATTACTTGTTTCTGTATCAAATACCTACAGAATGCTACACAAAAAAAGTCAGTGCCCTCTAGGATGTAAATTTGCTTTAGCCAAAAAAAATGTACGCATCAGGATCAATCCTCATAGTTTATAAGTCTTGTAACTGAATTTATACATTCTTACCAGTTAAAGGTAGGTAGGTAATTTTAGAGCAAGCAGGATTTAAGTAGAATTCTGAAAGTAAACAAGCCATGAAATCCCACCTCCTTCCTTCAGTAAAGGAACGCCACAAAACGCTTCTGTCCAAATGTAATGATTGGATGGGTTTATTTCAGGATTAGTAGAGCTATATATCAGATTTTAAAAAATCCTTTACCTTTAATCAAACCTTGTAACTGTTTTGCCAGGTTGAAGTAAACCATGACACATCTTTCTAGAGAGTGTTTGAGCTAGGTTTAAAGTGCTCTCCTGATGGATATAAGGTTCCGAAGACATCACAACCTTGTTTTTCTTCTCTTGTCCTGATTGATACTTTTAATTTTAAAGGAACTGTCACCGGGGCCGATTGGCCTTGGCTTTGCAATCAAGGGGCAGATAGTCAAAGGCTTTCAAATGAAAGAGTTCATTAATGTGGTGGGAAATAAGGGTTGTCTCACTGTAGAATATTGGCTCTATGTGAGGAGTGATTGGTGCAATTGATGAGGATTTGTGAGGAAGGATGGCGGAGAGGAAGTTGATGGGGCACCTCCATCATGGAAATTACATTACATTACTAGGGCTGAGAGTGAAATGAAAATTCCAGGGGATGATCCAGATGTGTTTTATTGTGTATGTATGTCTCCGTGTACAACATGTGTGTGAAATCTTTAATTCTGCGCTACACATTGTCTACCTGCCGTTCTTTTTTGCCGTTGCCGTACAGACCTATCGATTTTTGAAATCTATGTATCAAGAGCTTCAGTGGACTTCATGAATAACAGAGGCACTCTCAGTTAAATCTTTTTGAAAATCCAATTCCCTTGAAGATGAGATCCAAGCCCCCTTTCCCTTTGCATTATTCCATTTTCCATCACAATTATCGTCCATCGATCTGATTCAAAGCTATTTATTTTTGTCGTAGCCATCATGTCATGAATTGACACATATGGTAGATCAGGTTGATTGCAAGATGCCCAGGCATGTCACCTTGCCCAGACAAAGAGGCATACAAGAATACCAGAATTTCAATCTTTTCCACACTGTTTTAGCTTAGAAAGTGCCAAAATCTCTGTACAATAAATTTGATTATCAAACATTTTTCTTTCTATGAATCCATATGTTATCATGCCAACCAGGTTAACACAAACCAGAAAACGTTCCTTTACATCAGCCTTTAGACAGAAGCATGGGCTTCAAGATGCAGAAAGAATATAATGGTGCTATCTCTTATGGTTTTAGTTTTAGAGCGGTTGAAACAGGATAGAGCAAATGAGGCAGAGGCCTATCGCATGCATTGACAAAATAACCGGTGGTACAGTTATCTGGTTTGGATAGCTCTAAAATTTCATAATCATTTCATAATCATTACCTGACAGCATCAAAAGTGCTTAATGCAATGCTCCTGCCCATTTATTTGTAAAATAGTTAAATTATGACATCAATATACTGTATATTTCATTATCTTTTTCTATAAACGATTTAATAACAATAATATAAGAAACACTGTTCAGCTATATACAAACATGATCTCACCCAGTCCGTAATAGACATTATTTACAATTTTGTTACCCCAGCGCAGGTCATGTCAAGTCAAGAATACGACATAAGCTTGCTTTGTCCACTTCTTTGTCCCCACAGAGTTCGGCAACACAATCCTTGTGAACCTTTCTGAAACCACGGGAACCATTATCTGTTGCTCATTGCGGACAAGGCTGTGTGGGGAAAAATAAAAGCCCTTCTTATTTGGCCCCCATTCGCTCTGTGGCCCTCCAGCGGTTGGTACGTCCTTCCTGCTATTATTCAGTAGAGAGGTATCAAAATGGATTCTCCTCCTAGCAAATCACTTTCACAGGCCACTTATTTTTTCCAACCTTGACCTGAATGCCTCCATGTACAGATATGGACAGAGTGGAGTGTCTGCTGGTTCTTTGTGGCTGCCTTAGCTTTATTTACTCTCTGTATGTAACACAATTCCTACATTTAGGGAGCAACGGTTAACACCACAATAAAAGAATGGAAATTTTGTTGTTTCCAGCCTTTTGGATTTCTCCTGGAAAACATATGCACAATGTTCTCTGGTGGGAATCAAAGCATGAACTTGACCAGAACTCAAGTCAAAGTAACTGAAAAGCTATTTTGTTTTTCCATTCGCTCTGGAAGAAAATCTGGCATAATCAATTTACACTTAAATGTTGTGCTAGTCAATTGTAAGACTGCTAAAATGAAGAAAGCCAAGTATTCATGTTGCACTGCCTCTAATAAAATAGCCATCTGATGTGTGATCAAGTCCCTCAATATACAGTATTTTTGTTCGCTGGGGGCAGGCTGTATTTAAAATGAACAATTCTTTCCCTGTTTAGTCAGTGGCACGATGAGAAGCCCACTGCTATAAGCAAGAAGACAGAATTATCATTTCCATCCTTTCTCTCTAGTCACGGTATGATCTTGCCACACGTCTGGAGGTGATCCTCTGTGGCCCATCCAGCCCAGAAAGATGAAGTTGATGTGTTTTAGATAGCTTTTAGAGATATGTGGCCAGAGGATGGAAATTGCATGCCAGGGGAAGCAAAATGAGCTATTTTTCCTCCCATTTCCCCCGCCCTATTTGGCGGATCTCTGCTCACTCATTCATGAAGGCTTTGTTGTGACATTCTGTAACGTCATTGTGGAGATCAGAAAAAAACGTGTAAAATGCCAGCTGGAAGGAAAGATGAAACCTAAATAACATCATTGTGCAAGCCTGGTGCATTTGTAAGACTGTAACCACCAGGGGAGACACAGCAGTCTAATGTTATCAAAACATCACACCTACTGTTCCTTATTCACCTTTTGACCTGTATTTTAAAAAGGCTCTGTTGAAACATTCACATAATTCAGCTCAGCCTTTTCCAAGACCATTTAGGACTGTGTGGTATCGGCGAGAGCTTTTAAGTAGAGTGTTTTGAGAGCACCTAAAATATGCTCAAGACATTACATTTGGATTCAGCATGTGATCATCATAGCCAGGGCAAATATGACATTGATGTACCATCTCACAATTCAGTCTGCCTTTCTGCACCATGGTGCCGAATTTGAAATTCGTCACTTTATGTTCGAAAATGTTTTAGTTGTATTCACTCATATATGCCATCCTCTTTAGTCACTACCATTGTGAGGAAGTGTGTGATATACGATGTGTGTGAAAACAAGAGACAATTGAAAAAAATAAAGTGAAAAAAATTCAATATGAGTGGAAAAGGAGAAATGGTTGGACAAGTGGAAACTCTTACACCAACTGTCACCTGTTAGCACTTTTTCCTCACAGAAAGAAGGTTGTATGTTTGAGATCCTGGGTAGACTTCCACACGTTTCTGCATGGAGATTGCATGTTCTCCCGCTGACTGTGTGGGTTTCCTCCGGGCTCTCCGGTTTCCCTTACCCACAAAAACAATTGTGTCAGGCTAATCACTCCTGCCATTGCCCCTGACCATGGCACAAGGCAGAAGATCTGGAGTTGGTCCCTGGGCGCTAGTTTGTGTGTGTGTGTGTTTACATGTGCATGTGCATGTGAGTGCTGCCCACTGATCCTCATATGGGTTAAATGCAGAGAAATAATTTTCCTGTGGGGCTCATCACTGTTCTGTCTTTCTTCTCAATATATCACTTTCATTTAGCTTATTTCCCTACATTTTCCTCTTCTTTCAATTGGATTTGTTTACTAGGGAACTCCATCATCAGTAAGTAACCGTATCAGTGACATCATCCCAGTAAGGAACAGGTACTTGGGGCGACGTGGCTTAGGTGGTAAGGTGATCGCCTAGTGATTGAAGGGTCGCCGGTTCGATCCCTGGTTCCACCATGTAGAAGGTCCCTGAGCAAGACCCTGACCCCAAATTGCTCCCGACAAGCAAGTGGGCCTTGCATGGTTACCTCAGCTGTCGGTGTACGAACGGGTGAATGTGAGGTAAACATTGTAAAAGCGCTTTGAGTGGTCTCAAGACTAGAAAAGTGCTATATAAATGCAGTCCATTTACCATTTTACTTGTCCAGGACCAGAAAAAATAGGGTTTGAATTGGTCGGAATGTAAAATGGGATTTCTTATCTTCTGAAAATGTGGGTTATGTATTTATATACAATTAGTTGACCAAGTTAACAAACAACTGAGTAAAAGTAATGTAACGTTACAGCTGAGCTGAGCTGTGTGTGTGTGTATGTATGTGTGTGTGCGTGCACATAAAGGTAAATAACATAAATGAACATAGTTTTGCTTTGTTGTCATTTATGGTCATGCTGTTGCGTGGGGCTGCTGCTACACACACAAACATTCTATGTTTGCAAAAAAGTCATTTACTAAATAGCAAATTGCTGATTTTTACAGATATGATGCCATATTTCTGTTTGCACAACAATTTTTAATGGCATACGCAATCATCTGATATTGGTGTCACTTAAAGAAACCAAAATTCTGCCATACTGATGAGCTGACCTGTCCTTTTTGTTCAAAAATGTCCTCACCATGTTCATCGGCTGCACTCAATTTCTTGCTCCACGCTTCTGTTGTTGCTAGTGCAACTGAACAACAGACCCGTGAAATGATTGGCTGTTTTGCGTGTCAGTCTTAGCATCCTCCATTATCAAGGGATATGATAGGCTGTGTGTATAATATAGGGGGGGGATCAAGGTTGGCGTTTTCTGTTAAATGATTGGCTATTTGCGTGTCACTCGTAGCACGCCAAGAGAGGCTGTGTATATGAGCCAGGGAGGGAGCAGGCTTGGGGTTTGTTCATTCAAACATCAAACTATTGGACATTCTATTGAACAATTTTCTTATTGCTATTGATGAAATGTCTGTAGTCGGCACATGTCACTATTGTTTTATTGCCCAAGCTTAAATTCTAGCAATAATCCAATTCCCACTCTCCATAATAATCACAATAATTGTGTCATGCTAAGAGATTTTTTACTGTGCAGCTGAGGGTTGTTACTGGTGTGCCTTTTTTCAGCCAGAGCGTGGATCTCTTTTCCCGCTGCTGGACCAGACCCATGGAGACCAGCTCTCAACAGGGTTCTTGATTTATGGGCCACTTTACAAGAAGGGCCTAGGGATGCAGCACTCCTTGTCCTCCAATATTGAATCTCAGCTGCCAGGCATGGAGACATGAGTCGTCTGTTGCTCTGTGAAAGCTCATTTGCATTGTGCTGTTTAGCGCACTAACTTTGCACAAAATTGGACATTTCTAATACACATAGATCGGATTCATATCTGATCTCTGTCCTTGTCAGATTGCTCAGATCAGACAGAATTAGTTTTATTTCACATCTCACTTCTATACACAAGCTCATATCACTGTTTTCATCATTCAGTGTCAGCAATTCACAACCTGGTAAAAATATACGTTGAGGACAGCCAGAGTAGTGACGGTGGGTCAGTGGAGAGACAATCAGATTATAAAATTTGTCAGATATACGAGGAGAAGCTCTCTTCCAAGTTAAGTTGAAAGGACGAAATTACAATGAAGCAGCTCAACAAGAAATTGTGCAAGCAACGGCACAGCAAGGTTGCATTTTCTTTAGTTGAGTGTCACACAAATGCTGTTTTACTTTATTTGTTTTTGTTGGCTCTATTCAAACCGGCATCAGATACAGGTCACTCAAAAACACATCAGCGACACATCAAGACAAGAAGATTGGATCTGCTGTCAGCAGAGCATTAGTCTCTTACACAGTAAATAACTCATGTGAGGAACAGTAGACATCCATTATGCTGTAACCTTTTTTGAGGTTCAGGGTGTATTTTCAGCTGATGTACCACTCTTGACAGACCAAATCAGATTAATTGACTATACAGTGTCAAGTATCCTGCCTATTAATTCTAGAAACTCTTCTTTTTTTGTGTGGGTTTCTGTGCTTTTGCCCTGATTTTTGGCTCAGGTTGATTCTTCCCAGTGGCTGATTTGTTATAAAATCAGCAAGATAAATGTTTAACTACCTTAATGATTATAGTTGCCGTAGGGGAAGGCATTCATTCAAATTGTGTTAATAATCTGACAGTCCTCTTTCATTGCCCCTTAAATCAACCTACGGAGTTTCTACTTAGATGAGACAATATCATAGTGATAATGACTTTGTTCTGTCTGGGAAGTTTGTGAAGCAGCTTAAGATATTGATCCCGGGGGCGGTGTGGCTTAGGTGGAAAGGTGGTCGCCTAGTCATCGAAGTGTTGCCAGTTTGATCCCCGTCCGTCCATGTCAAAGGTCATGGACGGGCATGTGACAACAAGTGGAAATAATTTTTTTATTATCATAAATTTAATAAGAGGAGACACTCCTCTCTCCATGGCCAAACATTTAACTCTAACTTGCAAATTACACATAAACATGCCATTTGGTTTGTTTGACTCATATAATCTAACTACTTGACCTTGGAAAGCTCCCCATAGTAACTTGAACAGTTCTATTGCTATCACTATCACTTACATGCTCCTGCTAGATTAATTGTATTGTATTGCACTGTTGTCAGCGTCACTTAACATTGTTACATCTCAGTGATACCTGAACCTGAACTCTACTGGTGCAATTAAAATGAACTGGTCTAGTTCATTAGTTTAAGAGATATCAATGAAAATATACAATTAAGTTATGGTGGAACTGTTGAAGGTGCAACAAAAGTTTTTGTATTTTATGATCTCAACTAGATGATGGTTGTAGTTGCCTTTTTGTAGTTTTGCTCATAACTTCGCTATGCCTGGACAAATGTAGCGCCTAGTGGATAATGCATTTCTGATCCCCAGAACTAGATCATAGTGATCCATTGATGATCCATAGTCCCTGCTACTATCAAGTAGTAACCTAGAATTAACATACTATAAGACAAGAAGTCCCAATGCTTACATATGGCCTAAACATTATGTTCAAAAATGTTTAGCTTTAAAAGTATGATCCACAATTGACCTCAAAATGGACTATATGTTCATTGGCCCAAGACCCACCTCTCCACAAAACATATTTAAATCTATCTATTAGCTTTTGAGATATTCTGGACCTATTTAACAAAACCTATAAAATATCTTGATGTTAGAAAACAACTTCTGTCTGAAGTTTTGAAATTTGTAGTTTTGTTTGACTTTGTGAGCAGGGTTATAGACAAACAATCTAACGCCGCTTTGTACTGTTCTAATTCCTACTCAAAAAGAAACTATTCCAATAATCCTCAATAACGGAATACTACCACTACACACCATTTACATCTCTTTCTGTGTTCTGCAATTGTTTGAATACCCCAGAAACATAATTAAATCATGAGGAAGACAAGGAAATTTTTTTGTGCTTTTTAAACTTTTTTTCTTATGTGTTAAGGTAATTTTAGGAAACTAGAGAGAGACTGAAATGTTACACCAAAAAATGAATACAATAGAAATATCTACACAAATTCAGCAGTGGTAAACATTGTTGGGTTGTCGGGAATGAGATGAATGAGATGAACCCTTGACATCAGGTGGTAGTGGCATCATAGTAACAAGGATGCCTCCTTTCAGAGCTATTCCCATTTAATCCTTGAACCCTGACCGTGTTTGAGAGTTTGACTGACAACTGCAGTACAGAAGGAGCCATAAAGGCACACGCACTAAAATTCTACCAACTTCCCAGAGTGTGTTACACAAGTAACTTTGAGACAGCAGCACAAAAAGAGCTATTCCACATCAATCAAGGCAGGCAGTTTCTTTCAGCTGGTGGAAGAAGAAAGTTGTATAATTTTCAGTACACTTTACGTCTTCATCTCTGACAATTGTAGAGCATAAAGGAAGCAGTGTACCGTAAAATCCAGCATATGTACATACTGACATATGCTGTTGTGTTTAACCTGATCAGGAAAAATGAAAATCTAACAGTCTGTACCAAATGGTGTATTAAGATAAAGCCATAGAGCAGGATAATTTGTATCACTTGTAAATAACAGCTCTATCATTTCTATATAAATTGAGGCCCGACAGAGTTAATCTAATCTAATCAAACTAACACACTTCACAGCCTAGAGGGAAAAATACTTTTACACTGTCTGCACATTTCTTGTTCATCTGAGCTCTGGCATTTGACATCTCATATAATAAAAACATTTTTCAGAAGCCCCCCAGTAATAAATGTCTCGGTTGGGTTTTCAGCCTTAGTTTTTACCTGTGACAGAAAGTGAGACTGAAACAAAAAAACCCAAAACAGAAATCATGTAACTTTACACATAAACAAGTCAAGTCAAAAATATCATTGCAAAAAGTCACTTGTACGTGTTTTTCTCTGTCATTAAACTTTGATTTGTTTGCAACTCCAATCTTTACTACAGGGTTTTTCTTGGCTGAAAAAGAATCTGAAGTGGTTGAGCGAGCCCTAGTTACCACTTCAGATTCCACTGCAGCCACCAAATATTTTGGGTAATTTTTTTTCTGTACAGACAAATCCCAAGAAAAATATCATAACTTTTAAATCATACATGATAGTACATGATGTTGTAAATTAAATACAACATATAAAAGGTAATTTGTTAATCTACAAAGTAAACAGACATCAAAGTTGTTTAATATCAAATATTACTTAATATAGCATAAAACCCTTTGGCTTTCAATTAAACATTTCACAACCAGCAAAATGTGGCCCTGTTACAGGGTAGTTAAACATGAGTATTAAAGCCATTGTTTTCGCCTACACAGTTCACAACCGGAGGCAGAACATTACAGCCTCCTATTTTTCATTTTGTAAAACTTCTTCCTGCAGTTCTAAGGCCACCTGGTCCATCACTGGCCCCCCTGCAATGCACGTCCAAGTCTGTTGCACAGTGTGTCTCAACCTTTGTATTTTTTTTAGTCATGCGTTAAGAAACGTAGTCACTGCGGCAGCACCACGCCGGTCTACTGCGGTTATTGTATGTCAAAGGAGCCGTGCCGGTGTTGTGCGATGATTTATAGCTTTATAGTTTTTGACGACATGCAGCATTTTTGATGGAGGCGGTCCGGAAGTCGGCTGCCTCCAAATTTGATAATATGCTAAATGCTTTTCAGAGCTATTTCCACTGAAGGTTGATGCTAATTGTCATTCCTATTCTCTGGGTAAGCACAGTAATGATCCCCCTATCAATTGTGCAGTGCTATGATACCATTAAGTCGACGGTATCCATTTCAGGGAAACTTGAGGTCTCTTTAGTCCAGTTTTTCTTTTTTCATTGTTTCTGGCAAATTCTATTTTTGTTTTTTAATTTATATTGATTTCATATTTTAGAACCATCAAAAAACGTTTTCCGTGTCCATTCTGAGACAATCAAATTGAATAATTATATAGAATCCTCCTTTAAGCTTGGAACAGCACATGTGGAGACCGAACAGCTCCAACTCAACTCCAACTCAAACCGTCACAGAAAAACCTGCCTGCCCCATTCTCGGCAATTTGTGTGGTAGGAATGAAAAATTCGTTGAATCCTTAAAATCACACATTTTGTGTGTAGTTATTGTGACACTTTGGCTGGAATTTGGCATGAGAAACAGCAGGACAGACAAATAAAATGCTATGGAAGATAATATTAGGTTTTTCCTCTTTGTGCATCCATAGTACAGCATTTCATGATAGTCCCCAGTATTAATTCGTCCCCCCTCAACTCTTCCCCTCAGTGATTCCATCAGCCTCTATCAGTCCGTGAGACCTGGCCTGGAATATCCAAAGAGAGGGTACCGTTCATTTAATGTTATCCCTATTTCCCTGACAGCCAGGCTGGATAAAGAAGTTAGTTAGCAGGCAGTGCAGGGAATACCTCTAAGAACTAATTGTGAAGACAGAGTGTGATTTTATGTGGACATGGGCGTGCACATGTGTGTATGTTGTATGTATGGCCACATGTTTAAGTGCCTGTGTATTGTTGGCTCTCAACACCAAAAAAAAGGAAATTTTCCCTTACATGTAGACTGTAATTATAACTGTTCATTTTAGTAATTAGCTGAGTGTAACTTCCAGGTGTTACTTATTCAATTTGACATTAATATTTCCATATAAATCAAAAATGTATGTGATAGATGTTGGGGAACTCAATGTAGTATGGAACTAAGCTGCCTTGATTGCTAACTTTGTAATTGAATATTAATTATATCTCAAGTAAACAACTCTAGGTTTATATACGTTGCGCCAATATGACAGGTAGCAAGCACTATTTAGATTAATTTAATCTAACATAATTTGATTACATTCATTAATTAATAATTAATTTGAGTACATTAACGGTGCAGCACAGCTCTGCAACAAAAAGATATGCAGATGTATTCCAAATATCCAAATGTACAGCATGCACCATATCCATGATACACCCATTCATCCAAAAAGTCAGTTAAGTGCAGATTCATAGACAATGGGGCCAAAATATGTAAATGTGATTAATAAAACAAGCAATTCTATATTAACATTTGGCTTGTCTGCTGGAATTTGTTCATTATAATTGAGAAATTTTGAAAGAGAGCAACAAACATGGTTGTCAGATATGTCATCCATGATCCATCTTAATTCTTTCATCTAAATTTTGCATCAGCAGATCACAAACTTCAAAGGAAATTGACATCAAATTAGCAATCGAATCGCATTTGTAAACTTAATGTTAAACTCCAAATTATGCAGTACTGAATATCATAATTTACAATGTATTTAAGCTAAACTAACCAACTAAAATAGACTATCTCTATAGCACATTTCTAGTCAACAGACCACTCAAAGTGCTTTTCAATTTATGCCATTCACACAGCTTTAGATGTTCAGAGTCTTGTGCAAGAACCGATCTACATGCCAGGGGGAGCAGGATATCGAACCTGCAACCTTCCAGATACTGAATTACATTCGCTTTTCTGCAGCCCCACCCTGGGCTACAAGTATGTTTTTCCTGTTGCATTCAGAAAGTGGATGATAAACATCAATAATTATAACCAGTAGAATGTTGTAGAGGCGTATCATATAATGCTGTGAAGTATGTCTCCCTTGTGGTGGTGCTTTTTTATACAAACACCAAACAGCTTTACTTTTTGCCTCCCTTACAACACGTGTTGCTGTACACTACGCTCCAGTGGCTCTACTGTGTCTTTTAACATGGCTATCAGAAAAATGAATGATTGTCATTAGTGGTTGATTATGACCATTTCAATTTTAGAGATATTTTAACCCACTGTCCAGGGCATACGTTAATATGTATATGTAACATACTTTTGTATTGACAAATCACAGCTTTGCAAGTAACATAATCTTTAATACAGTCTTTTCTTTGTTACATGAACAAACAAAAGTAATGTGCAGAGTATAGCATCTTAATGGAAAACCTTACTGCAAAGTGTTTATGTGAATCTGATTTTATTTGACTGTTGCCGGGAGGAAATGGGCTGTGTCCATGTTTTAACACTAATGCAAAATAAACATTTGAAGATGTGTTCTGCCATGTACATGTTTAGATAAGATAATTGCATTGGAGTAGCAACCTCTTCTCCCTGTCACTTCCTGTGTGCTTGTCAAGAACATGGAGGCTTGTGCATGCAGGGTTATTAGATAATCTGAAATGGAATAATTCAGCGTGGAGAGCACAGACTCGTGTGGGTGGGTGTGCGTCAGCCAAGGCTGTAGGGCCTGTAAGTGTTCCTCACAAATAGAAATGTTAATAACTCGCCAAGCAGAGAACATAGCAGCTCTACAACTGGAGGTAGGAAGGGTGAGGAGGGAAGGCTAGTGGGCAGAGAGAGGAAAGAGGGGAATACTGGATATAGGATGACAGAGACAAAGGATAGATTTGTCCTGAAAATCCTGAGTATCCATTATGATTCGTGTGTACAATAATCTAAAGTGACAACTGAAAAAAAGTTTCAGTTTGCTTTTAATTAGCTCCTCTTTAAAATGATCTTTCCCATTTTCCCACCAGTGTTTACCACAGTCTACAGTTCACCTTATATTTATCAAGACAAATGTAAAGAAAGTGAGGGATGCAGCTAGGCTTGGTTAATGGGATGATATTGATATGTATCGCTGATAGACATTTTCAGAAGACCCATAGTAATATATCTGAATGTCTTGGTTTGGTTTCGTTCTCAGTTTTTACTGAGCACAATAGCACTAGTAGCGTAGGCCTTAATGGGCCAGGGCAGCACTGGCCCACCCAGCCAAGTTTGATCAAAATACATTGTGTTACAGAAAAATAAAAAATTTCATCTAAGTAAAAAAAAAAAAATCTAGCTAGCTATGGCTGTAAACAGTCAAACTTAACTTTAAACTGAAAGTAGTTTAAAGTTATTTAGGCACAATAATCCTAGTTTCAGTTGTGACCTGAGCAAGTTTAATATGTAAATAATGAACTAAAACAACTTGCAAATTACACCTCCGGAAGGGATCAGGTAGTTTAGTGTTGCAATTCCCAGTCCAGCTTTTTTAGTCAATATCGGGTGATACCTGATCCACACTTCTCTCTGTGTCTGCATGGCTTTCCTCTGGGCACTCTGCTTTCCTCCCACGTCCAAAGACATACAGCTTAGGTGAATTGGAGTACCTAAATCGACCATAGGTGTGAATGGAAGTGCGATTGAGTTGTCTCTCTGTGCGTCAGCCCTATGATAGACTGGTGACATATTCGTAGTCCATCTGCATCTTTTTCCCAATAACTGCTGGGATAGGCTCCAACCCAACTGCAACCAAACATGGATAAGCGTTCTAGATAATGGATGAATGGATGGACCCGATTGGATAGGTGGATCCCTGTTTGATGCTTTGTTGATGTGTATCTTTTTTCATTTGGCTCTGTTGGTTTCACATTGCATGAATAGTAACTTACCATAGAACAAGTGGCATTTTAAGGGTGAGCTTGGCATTTGTTGAGCCAGTCGGCCTCAAAGGACAACATTCAAGCCTCACAGCGAGTCCTTTGCTTTAATTTGATGAAAGGCATCTCACTCTCGTGTTCCAAACAAATGGGAGGAGTGTTGGCACCAGAGCAGGTGTGTGTCATTGCTTCCTGTAGTGATTTTATGTTGGTTATGTCCTACAAAGATACTAAGAGTCATCTATACATGTCGGATACGAGCAGCAGTTCAGAATTGAGCATGAAGGCCTGCAGTTTGAGCAGCCAGAGAATGTGTATGACAGAGAAGAGAGAGGTGAGATGAGAAAAATCTGTATAAATCACCGTCTCAATATCCATCTGGCAAGCTGTAGTAATGCAGTAAAGCCTCAGTTGTTGATTGGTGGAATTGTTTGTGTGCGAGAGCGAGGGGGAGACACATTCCACAGGGCTCAACTCAGAGCTAGGAGAGAGGCGAGGAGAGAGCGCCCCATTTCTCTTCCTGAACCCTCCACCAAAGTAATTGAATTTTGGATGAATCAGCCGAGGAGGAAACACTGTCAGGGAGGGGAGACGAAGAATGCTTGAGGAGAAAACAATCAGAGGATGAGAGACAGGTGACAGCACCTTCTTGATGAGCTCGTCTTTAAAGAATGGTGTTGTATCAGATGGTTGATGGGATAAGCCTTTGTTGTAGGGAGGATGTTTTTCAAAGATTTAATATAGTTTGGTACACAGAACTTCTTTTCATTCATTTAAGTGGGATAACTCTTCCTGCCTTTTTCTGCTCTATGGTGCTCTTGATCATATCTCTGACAGTTGAACAGCTGCACTAAATCTTTCACTTTTCACAAGCCAATAACCATGTGCCAATAGTACGACAGTGACAGTGACATATTGATACCCTATTTATGATCACTGATAAGAAATGGACGCTGTAGTATCTTTATTTGTGCAACATTTTAAAATGCAGTTTACGAAGTGTGGTAGATGCAACCTCCATAAAATTGTAAAAAATGGAGGAAAATAAAAGAGCTATTACTTTGAAATGCAGAATGATAACTACCCTTGCACCTTATATATCTGCATGATAAAATTAACATAAATAGTTTCTCGCTAACCTTTGAATCAATCACTCTAATTTAATTTATGCAGTACTTTTCATATATTGGCTAAGCACTTAACAGTAGGATTTGATAAAAAAAAAATGGAATATCGCATCAAAACATGGAAAAATAAGAAAACAAGCAGGTAAAAACTATGCTTGAAAGAAAAAAATCTGATCTATTTCCTTTCATCTTAATGGCTGCACATGACCTTATAGCAGAGCCTTAGGTTTTCATTTGTCAAACTTTTAAACATTTAATCCCATAATTCACAATTTTTGCTCTATACACTGATACACAAAAGGTTCACAATTAGAGCAGAAAATGGAGGACGACTTGGGTATACATGATTGTTGGTAGCACCAAAAATTAATTACCATGCATCACAAGAGCAACCTTTTCAACGGTAAAATATGTTTGCTTTGATGCTTTGCTAGCCTGTATATCAGTGGAGGGATACTCAGCAGAAATGATGATTCAGTCGTTGCTTCTGTGTTCTAGTCAATGAAAGATGCCACTGCTTTTGTGCTAGTGTTGCAGACTTGCACCCAACATGGAAAACTAATTAAAAAGATAAGATATTTGTGTGGTCGCATGTGTCTTTTCTGGGGTAGCACTGGTTGCAGCGAGTGAACGCTGACTACAATAGTGCTTTGAAACATGGCAATGTCGCCATCTTTGGCTGCTTGCCATTTTTGCATGCCTCTGTGACTGCCTCGGGGGTTACTGTGGCTTCTCAGGGCTTCCCCTCACATGCCTTCAGATGCAGCCTGGTAGGATGTATGTGAAGCAGCTTTGTCATAACTGAAATGCCAAACTAAGTGACCTCATAACCCACGTGGGCAAGATGACAGATGCCATTTTTGCCTGTAGCAACTAGCCACAAGTCAAGCAAATAACATTTCACCCTAATGTGCAGGGTTTTGAGGACCCCATGTGTCACTGAAGAATCCTGTTAGCCGCCGGGGAATGTGATTTATTACAATTAACATAGAATTTAGGTCAGTTCAGTTTGACAAATTTGACTATAATTAGCTTCGGAAATAAAAGCACTTTTCATCACCTTCATGCATTGAAAGATCGGCATTGCTCACGATGTTGTAATTGTATCAAAATAAGATACAGTATTGTGAAAATTTTGAAAATACATTTTGATGGGAATGTAACATCTAGTTATCTGGAACACAGCTAGATTGTTGTCCAGTGTTAACCTCTAAAATCATCACCATTTACATGAAACCTAAACTGTTGCATCGAACACAATCAACCACATAATTTCCAGTTTATTCTAGATGTTGTCTCTGACACTGGCATGTGGCTCCAGAAACATTTGGATAGGAGATTCTCTCTCTCTCTTTGCTTTGAATAAACTTTATTTACAAATCATGAACCTGCAAAATATTTATACAATCACATAGCCTACAACTGTTGTGAAGATGTTAGGATGAACAAGTGAATTTAAGTATTTGGAAAATACCAAAATATAGGACCTCAAATATTTTTATGTAAATTATATTAGATAATTATATATATTTAACAAAACCATGAAATACAAAATATGTATTTTGTATTTAAAATACTTGTTTCAATTACAATTCTCAGAAAACAAATACCAACCCCTGGCTATGACTCCATTATTTCTGGAATAGTAAAATAAGATTGATAATAATGTACCAGCACAAAGATTCAGTTTATTGTACCAATTTATGACTCACCAATTGGATTTTAATTACTGGCAAGCAATATAACCAAGATGGACATGCAGTGCCTCATTTTTCAATAACCACACGGCTAAATGCTACATATTCCTAATCATTGTTATCTTTATCTGTACTTTGTTATAAAGACTCAAAATGACACGCATGTGTTTCAGTGGCAAAGCTATAGTGGAGCTGTAATGTTTGAATAGTTCAGTGTGGAGGCAGTGAAGGGCAGCAGGTGCAAAGCAGTGCTTGCCTACAAGGAACCATTTGTGGTGTATTGTTGTGGTTGTACCACAAAATCATAAATGATCAAAATCTGAAATAAATAATGAACCCCCACCATGTGTCGCTCAATCTGAGGAACAAGAGGGATTGTTGCAGATATAAAATGAGTTCTACAGAATGAAGAGGTTAAGTTTCAGGGGCATCTTTTACAGGGCTCCTATGTGTCCTGGAAAACTTGGAAAATGGTAGACCAATTTTCCAAACACTGAAAACACGTGGAAAATGAGAGAAAAACTAAAATGTCCTGGAAAATAATGGAATAAACTAGCAGGCAATCCATCAGAGCTCCCCAAAACAAATCATATTTCTCACCTGCTCCGCTCTGAGACACACACACAGAAGCCCACATCAAGGTCCCAGTACTCGAGTCGACATGCAATCCATTTTCGTCTTGCTGTCACGTTGTTAACCTATCTTATTAAATTTAAGATGGCAAGTAGCTTACAAGACCCATTTTTTCAGACAAAGAAAATAGGTAAAAATAGCTACTTCGCATTTGATGCAAATTATCCAGCAAAATCGAAGGGTTCCATATAGCTCTTTACTATTGTATTCAAGCGATGCTACTGATCGAGTTTGTGAGTTTTCCCCATCCCTACATGCTAGCTTGTTTTGCCAGCAAATATTTAAGGTTTATGATTCAACTCTGTCCCGGAGCAATGGTTTCAAATGTGTGTTGGACATTGTTGAGAGAGTTAGATAATAATGAAGGGGAAGCCGGTGTCAAACAATGAATGAGAGTCCAACT
This sequence comes from Brotula barbata, assembly GCA_900303265.1. Lineage (NCBI taxonomy): Eukaryota > Metazoa > Chordata > Actinopteri > Ophidiiformes > Ophidiidae > Brotula > Brotula barbata. The sequence goes on along the minus strand of OMNV01026128.1, from coordinate 8,954 downwards.
GTATATGAGTCAAACACTGACTAAATACAGGCTAACAGTACTGTTTCACTTTGCTGGCATTGTCTCTTGCATTGTCGCTGCATTCTTAAGGTTAAATGGGGCTAAAGTATGTTGAGATAAACTGATAAGAAGAGTCAGAGGCAGTTAAGGGAGTTATGAAAAATAATGTATTGACTAAACAACCAACTTTTGACATGCTTTCCATGTTGACAGTAAAATTTGTCATAATTTCATCATTTCCGAGATAAGTTACAGCCATAGACTGTACGTCTTGTATAGACTTCTACAGAGAGGAACATATCGGTGTACATGGTGCGATCCCTGTCTGTCTTACCAGCTAGATCATCTATTAAAAAATGTCCTGGAAAAGTCCTGAAAAATTGAGCTCTGGAAAAGAGTTGGAACCCTGATTTACTTCACTAGTATGTGTCCACCAATAAAGTCAAGTTACAACCCCAGTCAAATTGATGAATTGATGAACAGGATTACCTCAGATGAGTGCATAGTTATCAGCAGCTGTTTCTGCAAAACAAACTATTATATCAACTATTCCTTTCAATTTCCTATTCCATTCTTTTTTTCCCTGGCATTGTTACTATTTTGTGTTTTATCATTACTCATATTTGTCTTGTACACTGGATAATGAGCCATAATGTTTAGTATCACAAAGCATAATATCTCAAAGCAGACAGGGTTTGCATCCTGAATCTTACCTGAACCAATACTTAATTTTCCTTTAAATGTAATGCTGCTGTTTTTAAATGTGATTGCAAACTTATATACCCCTATTATACGTCAGAATTTAAGGTGTCCAATATCAAATCATCTCCAATTTAAAATTCAGAGTGCAAATTTGACACAAATTATCAAAGACTAGATAGATACTGTATCAATCCCAAAAGAAATTAAAGTCATCCAGTAGCTAATAACAACAAAAAACAATGATAAAAGAAGCATGATGTGTCAATTACAAAATAATTTCTGTCCCAGACAGTAGCTACTATCCTGAAATTGTGTACACAAACGTAGACGTAGGCACATTGATATATTGATATATCATTGATATAATTAAGTCAGAGACTGACTAAGGCTTCTGAGATACATATATAATTACAGTAATTGTTCAAAGATTTGTCGGATTATTCCAGCTGACCTTTAGGTGTTGCAGTAGAATTTTTGTCTGAAACTTGCTGTTTTTATGTGATGTAAGCCCCCTCCCTCCATCAAAATCATTCTCTCTGCTTAGATTGATACAATGCATTAACAGCGTATCTGAATTTGACATCATAACTGTGCTTGTGTTTTTCTTGCAGGATTGTTTAAAACGATGAAAGCTCCTATTCCTCTCCTGGTCCTGCTTCATGCCATTTTGGTCCATTGTGTGAAGGTGGTGTCAAAGAGAGGCTCCGGTAAGTCTGGTCTTTTTATTGCTACTCTCTCTGGGCCAGTTCAAAGCAACCAATTTTTGCTGTGCCAAGCAAAGTGGCAGGCACAGTGAACCTCTTCGTTTAACTACGTCACAGAGCACAGCGCCCAAAGTTCAACCAGGTTGAACTTCGCCACAGCGCTCTGTGACGTAGTTGGGCGCAGCCATTAGAAACGAAGCAGCCAGCCTGAACAGAAGCTGATTTTCCAATCACCAATGAACAGCACAACATGGAAGAAAAATTGTGTGTTTCCGAGATCGCTGAGAGAGCTTTCCTCCCAGGGTCTTGATACCGTAAACTTGTGTCATACATTTCAGCGATCTCCGAAACACACATTTGAAAAACTCTAAACACACAGTTTTTTGGAGAAACTGTTTCAAAGTTAGCTGAACCCCGAAAAACTCTACCTGCTGGTTAAAACTAAACGCTGGTCCCGATTTGTAAACCCAGCCTACTTTTTGCGGTGTGCGCTGTACCCAGCAGCGGCACTGTGCTCAGTGGCGAGTGAAGTGATAAACGCTTTCTATGTAAAAGGCCTTTAAGTGAGCATGTCATCCATATTCACAAGTGAACTGTGCTGCTGAGTTGATTCACACTGGTGATTAATTCTGGTTCTATAATCATTGCTACCCCTCCTGTCATCTGCTAAGACATCTAAGCAAATATTAACTCCATTTATCCAATTTTTTTTGGATAAATGGAGTTGAAAAGTTGAAACTTTACATGAGTAACTTTTCTCTCAATGGCATTAGTGGTCTATGTTTTGTCTTTTAGCTCTGTAGTATGTCCTCTTTGTTCCACAAAAAACACATCACTCTTCAGCAAGCACTCATCATGCCCAATGCAGAAATGGAAAAACTGTTACAGTTATTATCACAGTTTTTCAAATTAGGATTTCAACTCAACACAAAATCCAACTCAAGCATGCATTTTTTTCTTAATATTGGAATCCGTTACACATTTTTCAGTGTGTGACTTCAAATTGCTCAAATCAAAATGAAAAAGCCACTTTTGAGTTAATGAATGGAGAAGTACAGGCACATTATAGATCCATGGCGTTATTTGTATTTTAAGAACCCAGCTATGGCCTCTATAGGATACCTGCTTCTTCTCCACTCTGAAGAATAATAAATCCGTTTTTCAATGGGATACCTGTACTCCAGAGGACATTGTACAATGGCTAACATGTAACATAACAGAAATCCTTTGCCAGTCTGTTTTTTCATCATCCAGAGCGTGCTGGTGTCTGGGTTTCATCCATGCATATTAGACGCGGGTGCAAGAATGGCCCAAGGCTCATCAGAGGGTTTTCTGCTTTTCCTGTACAAGTCCCTACAGAGTATGTCATAGGACGCTCCTTGAGCCATTGCCTGCGGCTAGGATTTCAATTGTGTCCACTGATAAACGAACATCCACCAAGCTGGAAGCCTCAGCCTTTGTTCCTCCTCTTTAAGATCATAGCCTTATTAGAAGTCATGCTGGTTACAGGTTATAGCAGCCACTTTCAAATGGTGTCGCATTCATTTGTATGGAATAAAAAGAATCGGTGGGAGTTGGAAGGTGAGTAACACGGTGCGATCACAGTTGGGTTTTTAGAGATTCTTCACGCGTTTGCTCATACTTTCCTTCCCGATAAGTTAGAAAAGCGCACGTGGTCTCATTTAAAAGCCTATCTTTCAGTTGTAGCTTGGCTTAAAGTTGTGTTACGTGTCTCTGTCTGCATCTCAAGTGAATGGTTTGTTCAGAGATTTTCTCGTGGATATGTATGTGGGGACCTCTATGTGTCCACTGAGGGGCAGTGCCATGTTTGTACAGAAACCAGAATAGAAGCTTTTTAATGTTTCTGCTGTGGCTGAAAATAGATTCATTTACTCTTTTGTAAAACAGATGTTAATGAAGTTCATTGTGGAAATTATCAATAGAAATGAAGAGACAAACATGTATCTTTTTATTTATTTTCCTCTGTGTTGTCTGCTTTTTTTCTGTCTTGAGCCTGCCTTACAACAGGATGTGGGGCATCCAGATCAGTGTTTCCCCTTGAGTTTGAACTCAGGCCTGGTGCTCTGTGCAATGGGGGTTCTGCTTTGGAATTTTGGTATTGAAATGATGCATTTTTAGACCTATTTAGAGAAAATTGTAGATCAGAATGGAAGCAATATATCTTTTAAATACAGTTAAAGTCAAAATGTTGTCAAATACATTCACTCTAGCCTCTGCCACATTTCATCATCAACACAGTGGCATTTTATGTTAGTGTTTCAGACACAAACGATAGTTTTCCCACAACACACTGTCCTTTGGAGAAATATAAATACAGCCTTATACTGTTTTAAATCAGCTGATATTGTTTACATGTTATACACTGTATTGGATGACAAAATCACAACTTAAACCAGGCAATCCAGGCCATTTCAAACTGTGAGACTTGCAGTGTGTTTTATTACACCAATTCACTGTGGAAAATCAAAGTCTATTTTCACTGTTAGCCCATTAAAGGAAATTAAATGATGGCTTGATTGACTCCATCAGGGACAATTAAATCACTGCAACACCTGCTTTGTCTTTAGACACACACACACACACACACACACGCACACACATATTCCGGAAACCCCTGCACAGTGCTGGATATCCACTGCTATTATCGGTAGATGATTATATTCCAAACACCCGTCTTTGGGTAATGCTTTGTCTGCATTTGCACATAAGGTGGAACGGTGCAAAAACATACAACGCATATCTGCCATACTAATCCTCAGCAAGCATATGCAGGACAGCGTATGCATTTGTCCTTTGCCATGGCTCCTCTTTGTTAGAATGCTGATATGGCCTGAATGGTTGGGCGAACAGAATAATTATGTACATTTTTGCTTAATGCAGCACATCATGTTAGATGCTGAGGTGAAACCCCTCCCTTTAACCACTGCACTGTTGTTTATCAATCTATGATTTGCAGTGGATTCCAGGAATGTGATTGAGTGTTGTGGTGTGCTTTTCCTCAACCTTGAACCTAAATTATTTCCTAGAATGACCATGACGGCCCCTGTATCTATCTGAGTGCATAGATTGAGAAGTCAGGATGCATATTTAAGATATAGCCCATTGCTCCGTTTATTCACAGTGCAACATATCTTATGATTGCATTGCACTCTGGTCTATTTAGGCCATTGTCATTGGATAAATTAGTGTCTCTGCATCTTCTATGATGGATTTCTACTTGTATGGTTTGTGAATGAAAAAAGAAGCTGTCAAAACTGAAGGCTTTACACTTTTATTGTGATGGATTGAAACACTAATAATGGTATTTTTATTTACCTAACTTTTACTACTGATATATGTTGAATTTTATTCTGCATTCTACAGAGTCCATATTCTCTCTTTCACTCTCTCTCCCTTGCTCTCTTTCTCTCTATAAAGTTCATATATCATGGAGGGAAGGCATACCAAATCTCATTATTTCTAGTGTGATTGTTAGAAAATCCACACATCTATCACAGTTACTTTTTAAAGCTTAGGTTTTTCTGTCTTTTATGTCCCTTAAAATTATCTGTAACTGTATCTGTAAAAAAACTCTAGTGTTTATACAGATTTACAAGTGTTGAAGGAGTTGAAAAAGTACAAAAATCTTACATGGGACAGCCACTAGTTTTGTTTGCTCTTGTTAATATTTAAAATTTTGAAAACATTTTGTATTAGATTATGTCTAACCTGTTGCAGGAATATACATGGTGCATAATTTAACGCGAGTGTTTAGTAAATGACTACCTGTCTGATTTTAATTGAATGAAGCAAAAGTGAATTAAAACCCAATCTGAGTTTGAGTGGGCCATGAATCAAGTACAGTTCTGTTGCTGTGGTTCAAGCACACCTTCTATTCTTAGTAATCTAAAAAAAGATCCGGCTCTCCGAAAATGGGCTGTGGTGGTGTCATTTTCTTAACGCACCATCAGCCCACGTCTGCTGTACGACACAATAGATTCTTGGAAAAGCTGTGAATGAAATCCCTGAAAGTGTCTGTTTGGATACTTGTCAGTGAGCTGAATGGGGCAGAATCCTCTGAGCTCTTTTATTTGATATTAAATACAGTCTCAAAGGCTTACATAAGGTTTTCTCTTAAGTATTTGCTTCAAAGGTTTGCATTTATCCTCTTCCCTGAATGTGGATTCCAATCAGTGTAAGAAAAGGCTTCTCGGGTTACTGTGAATGGCAATTGGCAGGACGGAATACAAACTAAAATGAATAAAAAAAAAATACATGCCTTGACATTGCAATAGTTACAAAACCTACAGAGCATGTCCGAAATGCTGTTTTCAGAACATTTCATGGTTGTCACCATTTATTTGTTGTACATTGTGCTCTCATCTCTGGCATGTCGTTAAACCCTTTCTGCAAGTACCTCTTGCAACTCCGAGTACGTGGAAAATCTGTGTGTTGATTTGATACACTAGAGCGATGCTTTTTCATTTGGGCATGATTTGGCCTGCTACTGTGCTGCTTTGAGTTGTTAAATCAGTAGTGTGAAGTTGGAGCATTCTGGTGATAGGCCTGTTTGGCATTCACTTAACAGGGCAGTAGTTAGTGGAACAAAACTCTTAAGGAGCCACAGGACACAATCCAGATAAAAAGACAAATGGATGTTTGAGGTAAGGGTTAGGGTTACAGTTAGTCAAATTAACTTTTGTATGTGTTTGCTTGCTAAGCTAAGCTAAGTTAATTTAATATTTTTGTGTATATGTAGACAACTTAATGCGATTGAAATTAGAACAAATCAAAGTATGCTTACTCTGATGATGCGACTTAGATTATGCCAGTGTAAATTTATTTATTGAGACATCGAAATGTCTTATGCCTCCGTATGCATTTCCTTTATGGTTTGCTCGCTTGTACTGCGGGAACAGTGTATGTACAGTTTAATTGCGTTTTTTTCCATTGCTGTACTGACATCTTGCTTGTTGCTGTGATAAAAGTGGCATTGCTGCCCTCACGATTTGTAGGTTTTAACAGCCAGAATAAACCTGGCTTTGGCAACCTTCTACTGTTTACTACCATCCAATGCACCCTTGGTCTTTCAGGCATCTTATAAGCTTTTTGTCGTTAGTCAGTAGTTATAGCCTCTGCTTAATTTGCTGCATAACAGGAAACATTCTATATTAATTAAAAGTTGCCCCTTGACAAAAATGTCAATGCTTGTCCTCCCAGTGAATGCAGATGACAGCAGCAATTTTGTCATTTTTCTTGACATTGATTGAGACAAAATTAGCATCTGTCTTCCCCTCATGTGTACAGTCATTAGTTGCTATTTTTTGCCAGACATCGAAGAGTCCTCAGACAAATTACACTTACCTTTCCACAGCCTCCCAATATATAACCCATTATATTTACTGAGTGTAAATCTATCATTCTGTTTCTTATGCTAAACTCTAACGTGTTCGCATTCGGAAATGGATACAGAATACGTCTTACCTCTGTGCTTCTAGTTTCTATTAAGGATGATGGGAGGGCATAGTGTGTCACTCTGATGAAGAGTAGCAGTAAATAAAACACGCCACCACAACGAGACCTTGGTTCCCATTAGAGAGCAGCCACTCATCATCTGTCTCTCTGTGTGTATTTATCTACTGCTGCATTTGTAGGTCCACAGCATATATTTTGTCTCTTTCCACCGACGTCTTATTTCTGCTTTTACAGGAGGAAGAATCAAGGACATTCTGACAGTAAAATTTACAGTTATCACACATTTTGCAATGCACACCTCTGGGAGGATGTCAAAATTAATATGTCAGTTATGGGGTAGAATCTTTCCCCACATTAACAGGGCTACTCGCAATTTGGCCAATAATAAGACCCTTCTTAATTGGACCAGACAGTGATTCCTAACTGGGGATGTCAGCACACTGCACAAATTAAATTATGGAAAGCCACTTGACTTTGTAATTGATATTAAAGGACGTTAAATATGGCAGCAAGCTGTCAGCATGAACTTGGGCAAATGGTGAGGTACTGAAATTAGGGGAAGAGTATTGGATGAGACTAATCCTTCCAAATAAATAACAGCACAAACCTCTAATGTGAGGTAAAAAAAAAAACAACCCCAAAAACTCACATCGTGGAATCTCTGTAGGCAGAAATTCTTCTGAGATGGAGGAGTGAAAGCTGGGATTCAGGCACTCTTGCTCTCTCTCTCGTTCTCTGACGCACACGTCTAGGCAAACATGTCCAAGCATGCCCATGGTTCATCTTCCGTCTGTCAATACCGCATACCTGCCACAAATGTTGAATGATTGCCTCCACTGCAGCGCTCATTCACAGTGGGAGAGATTGATCACACACACAATATTAGAAATGAAATGGCTTGCCACATGGAGTAGTTTTCCTTCTCCCTCCTGCTGCTAGAGAGAGGAGCCACTCAACAAGATGAACCAGAATCTAGGCCTCTTGACAACTGAGGTTACTATGGGTATGGGTCTGGGTTAGAGACCGATGCCGCAGCCCTAGATGGTGATCAATCAGGAGATTTATGAGTGGAATGGTTTTCTTACCTGCCTGTTTTCTGACCTGTGATAATGTTACAATCATACAACATCACAGCAATTGAGGTCTAGAGGGAGACACTGGTACAGCTTGGTGAGTGCTTGGTGTCAGATGAAGGTTAGATGTTTCCATGTTTAATGTATAGACTGTAGAAAAGCTCTGGATCAAGTATACTTGGTAAACTTTAGCTATCTGGCTTGACATTTTGAAGCTTGTTTTTGCTTTTGTTAGGTGCTGGAGCCTGAAAATCATCCTCAGACATGGAAGAATGGGCATAAAAATATAAAAACAGCATAAAATCATGGACAATCCACTGCATCCACTGCACAGCGCCATCTCCAGGCAGAGGAGCAGCTTCAGTGACAGGCTGCTGTCACTATCCTGCTCCACCGACAGACTGAGGAAATCATTCCTCCCCCATGCCATGCGGCTTTATAACTCCTCACGGAGGAGATAACACTCACAATAAACTCTTAACTCTGCAATATACACTGCACACCCTGCACAATTGCACTTTTGGACTGCACATTTGCACATTCGACAGTACATTTGCACATTTGGACAGTACATTTGCACATTTGGACAGTACTTTTGCACATTTCGGACAGTATTTAACCACTTTTTATTTATTACTAGTATTAGTATAGTTATCAGTAGTTCTTACTGCTTGCCGGTTCCAATGTCCTTTTCTGATGTCTTTATTGTGTATTTGAACTTTATTCTGTATGTTGAATTTGTGGATACTGCTGGAAGATGCGAATTTCCCTCGGGATGAATAAAGTATCTATCTAATCTAATCTAATCTAATCTAATATTATCCCACAAGGGATGTGACGTATGCACTGTCTGTGTGTTGCCCCTCCCCTTTTCGTTGTCACCACAACAGCCAGAGCAGACCTCGTCCAACTAGACTGCCTGTCTGAACATATCAGTCCTTCTGTGGAATTGCCAGGTTTGTCACTCTTTATCTGTGTCCATCTTTTTTCTAGACATTCA
>OMNV01026127.1:0-28206 GCA_900303265.1 Brotula barbata | reverse complement strand
GCTCTCACTTTTCATTAGCGGCAGTGATCACAGAAAACATCCTCTCTTTCATACAGGCTTTCTCCAGAGAATTCAGCAGACGGAGATCGACTTAACCACACTTAATTCTGGATGCGACTCTCCCCCGGTGGCTACACAGCTCTTAAATAACCACAAACCTACGTAAATGAGAGCTGCTAATGAACAGCGCCAATGCCAACTTAAATACAGCTGAAGGTATTAATTGCAGAAGGCGTTTTTCAAAAGATCAGACACATTCAAGAGGAAGATGTGGAAACCTTGTCTTTTCTCTGATTGGTGCCGTCTGTTGCATTTATCATGACTCGTGGCACAATAGCGGAGAGGCCGCCTTTGGTTTGGCTGAAAACATATCGTGTAGCCTGTCTGGCTGAACATTGCTGCTGTCGGATGCCCTCAATAAAAAGGGCACGTCTGCACGACATTAATCACAATGTACCAGTGGAAGCAGTGGGGCAACATTTGAAAACAACAGCCCACAGGGGTTTGTTCCTCTTAATGCATCTTCTTAATTGCATAAGACAGACCCAGATTCCGTCTTTGATCTATTAAAAACACACTATTCTACAGAACGAACACAGATTGCCGGTTGCTCGCGAGCAGCGTCGAGATATTCTATATTTGGAAGCCATCACCTGCGAAGAATACATTAAAATCAAATAAAAATGCAAATCAGCTTGGTATTTCCAGCTGGCAGGTGTGCCGGGTACCTTTAAACAAAAGCAATGCTAAACTGACGGGCGAGCGCTCCTCAGGTTCAGCCTGCAAGTACAACACGTGCCCTCTTCTTTGCATTATAAATATTTCAGAGGGGAGACGGAGAATAACATGGCTGGAGATGAATACTCTCATCAGGTGAGGGCTGGAGCCATGCAAGGGTATAATTGTTTTCTCTATTTCCATTTCATCCATTATCAGCAGTGATGAACAAAGTCGGTCTCCCAGTGACAAATAGCTTTGGTGTGTGTGTGAGTGTGCATGTAGGTGTGAGAGGGAAAAACAGAGGGAAAAATGAGTTTCTGTTACGTGTGCTTTGTTGAATGTGAGTCTTCCCAGCAACATTTTGATTGGCAGGCACCAAAGGTCACACAGAGATTGTCATTCCAGTGTTCGGAGGTCACTCAGAAGGAGAGGGTCTCAACCGGACGTGCCCTGCTTTTTTACCGGCGTGCTCTCAGCTGCTGCTCCATCATTACTCTGAGCAGCATGGGCAGAGTGGAGGGGAACACCTCCAACCTCCAACCCCCAACCTCCGACCCCCAACCGCTCAGTCCCTCCAGGATTTGGCAAAGTTTTTTTGTGATTGTTGCGATCAAAAATGTTTCATTTTGCAGCAGGGTTTTTTCAAAGTTAAATTGACAGGAAGTGAATTGGCAAAAATGTGAGGAAAAGAATCTGTGCATCGTGAATGTGAGATGTTACAACGGAGCACATTGGTTGGTTTTGATTTGAATGACACTAGAAAGTGTGATGATTCGTTTTTTGGGGAAATATGGTCTTATCGTGAGCAGTTTGGCTACCAAATCGGTGGCCTGGGCTCATGAACGGACTTTTGGACTACTGCTTGGTTTCTAATGTTGAATTAGGATTCAGGTGCTGTTATTTTTTTTGTGCTTTCTGCTCTGTACAAGCCATGCACACACACACACACACACACACACACACACACACAGTTTGCCTTGAACATGGTGGACAAAGCTGACCAATTGAAGCTGCAGGAAATGGGGAAAGTGCCCAATTAAAATGTGTACAAAGGTAAGTGTTTTGGAAATAAAATGCACCACTGACCTGTGCTAATTCATAATTGAGTTGCTTGAATACTTGAAAAATTACTCAGGTACTTATATTTATATTACAAAACACAAAACTGGTGAAAACTCTGATGTCATATATTTAAATACAATGTACTATAGAATGCCAGTTATCCTTCAAACCCAATATTTACCCTCTGTTATGAAGTAGATTAAATATTTATTTTCAATTTTTCAAAAACAACAACATTATTTTGTCAAATCTCGGAAAACTGTGTAGACTATGATGACACAACAAGACATTTATGGATGATACTGTAGTCTCAGTGTACTGTCATCCATCCATGTGTCTGTTTTTTGTTTTTTTTTACTTCACAGTATTAACACAATGATATTGTTTGTTTAGAAAGTTTTCAATCAAATTATTAACATGCGAGGAGTAAATAACCCACATTTCCCAAATCCGTTTTTCCTTCCCCTTCTGCAAATAAGTTGGTTGTCGTTGTCCTTGCAACAACCTTGAAAATGTGATACTGGATACTCTGAGAAAATATAATTTCTGGATTGGAGCAAAACATTGCATCACAATTGAAATCTGCCTTAAATTGTCAAGCGTCTGAATATTTCACCGACTTACTTGTCAGGTTGTGTCCACACAACCTTCAAAAGTTGTCCTCCAATCTGGAAAACCCTCACCCACAGCCTGCCAGAAAACACCTGCCAGCAAAACGGATGGCTCTCTATGTAGAGTAAAGAGTGATGTAGAGACATGACCAATCAGAGCCATGGCCCGTTTTCAGTCATTCTCCCATCCCAAAACAGTTCACTCTGGAAAATGCCAGACTGATGGACTGGAAACACACGGCAAAAGCTGGATCTGCGTGCATTCCATTCTATTCTTTTCTACTCTGTTCTATCATGTTTGACCAACAGCTTCTCCTTTACTTTTCACAATGTATTATGTTGATTGACTACATTTGACCTTCAGCGTAAAATTACTCTCTGGCACCACGTTCAAGATCTGCTTTGTTGAGTCGCACCATTATCTTCTTATCCAAGGTCTCAGCTGCTGGATGAGGAGGGAATATCGCCGAGTCGACCATGTCCAGCACAATGAGTTCTACTGAAAGCCAAGTGAAGTGCTCTGAAATCTGATGAGTTATGGGCGGCGAGCTGGGAAAGAGGGCGAACGCTGTCAAATCATGCATGATATGAACACATGACACGGATACAAAATTCTGTGGATTCGGGCTTCTGCCTGCCTAATGAATGAGAGCGGAGTTCATGTGGGACCAATAAATGGTTCTTCAAACGTGATAAAACAGCTATTGAGCAGAGGAAAATGGTCAGTCGATCTCAATAGAAATGTCACTATGCAATAAGTATGCAATGAGTTGCTGTCTACTATAATGAATCCAGACTGTGCGTTTGTCTCTGGAGAGGCCCATAGCAAGTCTAAAGTCTGAATGGTAACACTCCTCTACCATCTGTTCCAGGCTTTGGGCACTGTGTGTAAACCGACAACACGAAAAAATACGATATGTGCATGCATTTAGGCAGAAATTCCAAGCGGTGTCTATCAGGGCATAACTCTGTAATATGGAATAAGTGGATTTTTCACAGAATCTGTGAATAATACGAGTGAATGGATAGCACTGGGTAGTCACTGTTGCAATCCATATACAAACCAAATGGAGAGCCTAAGGGACTCAATTTAACAAGTAACCTGTCTCTCTCCCGGGGCTGCAGAATGCATGATTGGCACACACACACACACATACACACAGATACGCACACAAGTGCGCACCACTATATAGCCTGATGACTGTGTGACATTTCAAAGGCTCCCTACAAGCTCCGAGTCCCTATTACATGTAGTTAATTATTTTGTACCCTAAAAGGTCCCGCTTCGTCCCTGGTGCTGTAGCAATTCATTTACAAGAAACAGCAGGTCCTGATCTCCAAACCACAGCAGTCCGTGTCTGAGAGCAGCATGCCTGTCACCTTTAAATGAGGAATGCGTCCAAGGTGACCCATAAAAAGGCTCCACTTCCTCTGTTCTTATACCCTGTAGACACCCAAGCCAGCAGGCTACAGCAGCTCTCTCGCTGACAGGAAATGGGAGCACCAGATTAGAGAATGTCAAATTAATGCAGATGGAAGACAGTGAGAGGCACAAACATGTGACTGCATGGTGTCAAATGGAGGGCTGTTTTTTTTTTCCCCCGATTCCCTCTGTGAAAACATCTGAACTCCCTGTGGTACCGCTGGTTCTCTGGACGTAACTGCTGCAGAGAAAATGACATGTTGGTTGATAAATTGCATAATGAATTTGTGTCAAATTAAAAGCAAACATGGGCGACTCGTAAATGGCCTCGATTGTGTTTCAGACGTAGTTGAGAATTCTCACATATTCGCTGTGTTGTTACGGTGTCAGACATCATACCCACACCTCAAATGCAGACCTTCAACAAACTAGGGGTCTTGACAAAATGTACACATCTACGAAAGAGTGTAAGTGTTTTTCTGGAAACTATCAATCGCGACTATGAAGAAAAGCACCGTCCGTGACAAATGAAAGCTTACAAATTTGAGAAAGGACGCCGGCAGTTTTGACAGGGTGTCACAAGAGAAAGGCAGAAGATTGGCCCTGTGCAGCGGCCAATCAAAAATGGCCGATACTTGAAATGCAAAAAGACTCAGGGAGCTGTGCGACTGTAGGTTTAGGCTGCTTTTTAAATAGCTTGGAACAGAGGAAACAGCATGGAGGCGAATGGATTATTCATTCGCACGTGAGCCTCAAATTCTGTTGGACAAATCCCCGACAAAGGATCGGTACTAATCTAAGTACCAACTAAGGGCATTAAACACAGCCCTGACTCGTACGGGACTCCAACACGCTCGTTTTGAATGAGCTCGTGTGATGATGAGACATGGCTCGACACAGACAGCGATCGCACAACAGCTTTCATGTTCAGTAAACAAATTAAAAATGTACTTGATCTTTGCCATCTTCCCTCAGCATCCAGTACGCGAAGCGCTTTGAAAACAGACAAACAGAAAATCACACAATGAAAATCTGTCCTTTCACTTCACAGTCATTCATTTTCAAAATGTCAAGTGTCTTATCTAAGACATTTTCTGACTGACAAATGTCCAGCACTGCTATTTCATTTTTTATAGATGGTCCGCTCTGATGTGAGCATTACATTCAGCGCGAAGAAAAGGGAAACAGAGATAAAGCCCAGTAACAGAGTCTTCAGAGAACAGCTGCTCGGCTCTGATGTGGCTGTGGGCCAGACAATCCATGCAGGATGAGCAACATGTAATCTGTGTAATAATGCATAAAACAAAGCTTAAATGACCTTTTATTCGGTATGACATGTACTCCCGTGGGTCCAGACCAATGCTTATGTATGACGTGCTTGCTGAGGACCGTGTCACATGATGCACATTTTGATCATTTTACACAACAGAGTTCAGGTATAAGACTCAGCCCAGGATTATATAATATTTAATAATTAATGCACCCCTGTATATGTTCTACCTACACATCTTACTGCCTCATAAAATATTTTGAATGTGAAGACATAATATGACAATAACAACAGGAAACACAGGTCTGGTCTTTAGGCTTAGTTTAGACCCTGTATCAAAAAGTGACCTGGATCCAGATGTGTTATCCAGATGAGGGGGAAAAAATCAATGTGCTTAGAATACACCAGAATGCAATCTAATCTGCCAGACCAGAAATAATCACATTTGTTATATGTGCATGCACTCAATACTCAAATTATCTCCACACTGCCATTAAAGAAAGGAAAGGAATAATGAATTGGCTACATGTTAGGTAAGAGTTCAGGGCTTTTTTAGATCTATTTAATGTGCCTTTTCACATTTGTAATCCATTGAAAATTCCTTATATTATCAAGGAAAAGTGTAATAATATCCTCACCATTACTGGAGAAGTTCTGATTTAAAAAAATAGTTTTTTAAGGTATGCCTGTCGGCATTTTTTATTACCCTGATCTACCCACAATCCATCATGATGTAGCCTATAGAGTTTTTCAGTAGAATTTAAGATATAATATAAAGATGGACCCATTGGTGGTTACCTCAGCGTTTAAGAAGCTGAGCCAAAGGCAGAATTCATAGGATTTTATTATCCTCAGAATCTAAACGACACTCTGGTTAATTGCAGTATGAGGTGAATCCTCCCGATGAGGAAAAGCGTGTGCATGTGGTTTACTTTGACTGAGATGTCGAGATCCATAAACAGATCGATTTACGATTGGATAACCAAAAATGTCAGAAAGAATTTATTTCTTGCCTAATTAACGTATTATCAAAGCACATTCCATGCAAATGCACTGGGCGCGGTTGGATCATCTCGGGTGGGGAATTGAGTTATTTTGAATTAGGAGATGCAATTCACCAGACAAGCGTTCACAACATCTGATCCAGATACACAGGTCACACTTTAATGCAGGATTTAAACGGAGCCTTTGTCCCACATAATGACATTTCTGTGAAAACTGCATCTTGTTCGTATTTCCCACCGAGTTTCACCTCTTCATGCATATTCCAGTCTCTTTGGAAAAGGTAATTGGATCTGCAGTTTAAATATGCAAAAAGACTTATGACACACCAAGGAGATATTACTGGAAAAAACTCAAATCTGCAATAGAGCCTGATAAACCCAATATTAATTACTTTGCTTATTTCTCACACTACCCTCCCCCATGGAACCAATTAGGAAGTTGAGATGCTTCTTTTCAGTTTAATGAGGTCTAAGTAATGATAATGAATTTCATATTCCTGCCAAGCATTTAAAACAGGCTCGTGGAACCACAGAAGCGATGCTATATGAAACGATCTGTCCTGTATAATTCCTGCATTCCTTTCATTGAGGAATTAAAGAATTGAGATAATTATGTTCCATTTTCACCATTATGTACACAGAGGATGAATGATTTTGTAGAGGTACTTTTTCCTCCTGCTGATGTTGCTGTGGGTGAGGCACTTTGACGTCGCACGGTGAGTAGTAAAAAAGTACACGCGTGCGCGTGATCAATATTTTCAGACTGTCGGAACACAAAGCAGCATTAATTTAGCTTTGTTTCATGGGGAAAATATTAAAAAGACACGGTGTTCGTGCACTAAGCCACACAGGCTTTCGTTTGCAAACATTTTTAACTCGTTTTTAACAATTACAGTGAAGTGTGGTGACAGTGGGCTCCATTCTCTAAAATCCTATTTCTTTTGTGCGGGCATGTTTTGGTTTTGTAGCACGGGATCAAAAACACTGTAATGAGTTTGATTGTATTTATTCAAGTCAATTGTTGTGGTAATTTTGAAGTGTTGTCACTCTGTGTGTGTGTGTGTGTAGGGATGGGTTGGGGGAGCATTTTGTTTTTGTCCCCTCGTTCGGTGGGTATGGTCTCCCGCTGTCAAGGTTTAAAGGCGGGATCCCAAAATGCACCATGTTCAGTTATGGTTCGCTGTAAAGTACTTTGGATAAGTGCAAAATCCCATATAGTAGTTTTATCAAGAGCCCCGATGAACAGTGATGAAATTTTAATTATAATTACCCCTAACATCATCATTACAAATGAATTAATATGAAACTTTTATGTTATGCATAAACTCGGTTAAGCACCGTGCTTATTCATTTTGAAGTTCAGACCAAATACCGTAAATGGTTCAGTTGGCACTTTACAAAGCAGTGACTCGTGTTTCCACTTTTATTATTCGGACTATTTTGTATCAAATGAGAGTCATTATGTTGAATCCGTTGTGCGTTATATCTCCATGTTGCCATTAAAGGCAACAACGTCAGTCAGCCGTGCACATTTCGGGATAAATAGGCCACGCCGTGCGTTGTTTGCGAGGCCAGTCCACCGCACACGCCGGTGATGTCACGAAATCAGCCTTCAAATATTATGACTTCGAATCTCGCCGCGTCATCACTTACCATGAGTTTATACAAGTGTTCATTCAATTCATATTTAAATTGCTTAGCATAACGATGGGAAAGGCCTACAACACATCTATCTATCTATCTATCTATCTATCTATCTATCTATCTATCTATCTATCATCTATCTATCTATCTATCTATCTATCTATCTATCATCTATCTATCTATCTATCTATCTATCTATCTATCTATCTATCTATCTATCTATCTATCTATCATCTATCTATCTATCTATCTATCTATCATCTATCTATCTATCATCTATCTATCTATCCATCCATCCATCCATCTATATATAGCTATCTATCTATCATCCTTCCATCCAACCATCCACCCATCTATCATCATCCATCCATCCATCATCATCCATCCATCCATCATCCATCCATCATCATCCATCCATCCATCTATCTATCTATTTACTTATTCATTCATTCATTCATTTTTGTAATTTCTGCTTTATTATGGTAAGTACAGTAGAGACACAGACAGGAAGGACAGGGCAGAGAGAGGGGATGACACGCAGATATGAAGATCCGTCATTGCGGTGCGTACATTTGAAGTTTTAAATCCCAAGTAAACATTGGGAGAGTTTGAGGTCGTTTCCAACCATTTATGGATAAACTGAAGCCTTTAATCCGGTGTCAACGATCCAGAGTCAAGTAGCCTTCAGATGTCATGAGATTTTAAAAGCCTCGCTTGTCATGGTGACACACACCTCCACCTCTTCTAACCCCGCTCATTAACACTGTCTCATTACAGTGAGACCGCCGCCGTGTTTTCCTGTCTTTAAAAATCTGTTGTTCCTAAGCAGAGAATCTGAGAGTCTCTTGTTCCTTTTTCACCCGTTCCCCTCGTCATCCTCCCACACTGACCAGCTCCGCTTTGTTCGTTGATCCTCCGTTTGTTGTTGCCTCACTCAAGCGGTCCAGATGTTTCTCTGCTCTGCTGTTTGTTAGCTTAGCCTCCCTGCCATCAGGTTTTGAATGTAATCATGTCATATTTTGCGACTGATTACCTACGGAGCCCCCTTTTTTACTGTTTTTGGGTGCCAATTTTCCGCCTGCTCCTTCCTACTTCTTAATCGTCTCTTCTCCTTTTTTGGGATTCTTTGTCACCAGCCTGCTTTAATGTTTACTGATGTCAAACCGTTCACCTTCACTGGCTTGTCTGCATTTGCTTTAGGGTCCACTTTCGAAGCCCCTACATCATTAGTGGCCCCCAGAGGCCGTGCTGTTCAGGAACTTAGTGGTTTGAAGCGAACAACCGGGTTGTTGACCATCCAACTGTCACTTATCACAGTGGATGTTCTGAATAGTCGTGGCAGGAGAAGCTCAAGTGCTCTTTTCCATTTTGTTCTGCCAGTGGGTTAACATGCGCAAAACCAGGGATGCAACCTTTCTGGAATACGTTGGTTATACTTGTCTCGGAAAGCGGAAAACACCGCAACTGTGTTCTGAGAAAAAAAAGGTGCCTAACTACAAAAGGGTAGACATCTTTCAAAAAGCAGCCTCCTTTATGTACAGACATAATGATTCCTGGAGGAAACACTCGGCCGCAGTTCATGGTAGCGACGCCCTAACATGCTTATTAATGCTGGGAGATTGTGAGTGCTGCCTAAGACAGCAAACAGCTGGAGTCTTCAGAGACAGGAAGCTGGCTAATTAATTAAGCTGTGGGCCACAGAAATTCATTTTTGCATATAAACACTGTGACCACAAACCATAGCCCCTGCACAGAACTGGTTGGACAACTTCAATTAAACATGCTGTTTAAACAAATATCCACAAGCTTAGAAGAGCGCTCAGTTATGAATAATTCATCGAGTTGAAAGAGGAAATAAATGGGAAACTCTGTGAAACCTATTTGTAGCGATGAGCGTACAGTAATTATCTGGCTTCTGTCTGTCCGTAGATTCTCTAATTTGAAAATGTGCTTTCAGGGCTAACAAAAATAATGCTGCAGATTGTTTGTTTATGAAATGCACTTTGAAAGCTATAAAATGAGCCTCACATCCGCTCGTGCTTTACGTAAAGGTCATGTGCTGCCTGTGTAGATTGTATACAACATCGGGACAAAATGGGTTTGCTGAGATCCAGATGTGGAAGGCCCCCCGGGGCTGAGGTGGCAAGCCGCTTCCCATTGGCACTGCGACAGAGTAAGGAGGAACTAGCGAGAACATGGTTGAGAAGAAGACTAGGGGAGGGCTGTAGGAAGATCTATGTCAAAATCATGTGCCTCCAGGATGCATTACATAAGGCTATTAAATTGTCACTGTCTAAAACCATGCATAGGAAAATACAGCCGTTGTTTGCTACAGCCGAAAATCCATTTTTCATGTTTAGCTCTTTGTGAGCTTTGCCAGCGAGTGGTTTTCTTTGTCTGAGCCTGTGAAGAAAAAAAAAAAAAAAAAAAATCCTGATCTGCTACTACTCACTCTCGCTCATGAAAGAGAAACGTGGGAACGAAATGATATATTCACCCTGTAAAGAAAGGAACGCAGGCATAAGCCATATATTACAGGAAGTCTATGTTAAGGTTACTTACCAGTGAAATTACATTCATGGTGAAAAGATGCGTCGTTAAGGGGCGACGACAATGCTGGGAAAAAGCAGCGAGAGTGGAGGGAAACGCTGAATAGAATACCACACACAGTAACAAAAAATGACGGTATACATTGGAGGAATACTGGTTAATTCAAATATTCTCCTGCTCCGCTTCTCTGCAGCACTCTGCATAATATTGCTGTTCCACATTCACTCGCAGCCTCACATTTTCAGCAACAATGAGGTAAGTCATTATCTCTATGGAGCTGTGTATCGACGACCTTTCAGTTACAAACACTCTGACCCCGTCAGGGTGGCTGCTGGTGGGAGTGAGTTCACGAGAGGGCACGGCCACCTCAGGCAGCCACCATCTACTCTTTATCCAACTTTCTGCTAACACCTCCACATGATGCACAGCAACACCACTGGCACTGTTTCCTCTTCCACTGCTCTACTAAACATTCAAAGGGATTCTTTTGACAGCGATGCATGGATTATAATCATCTCCAAAAAAAAAAATCCAAAACACAAGC
This sequence comes from Brotula barbata, assembly GCA_900303265.1. Taxonomy (NCBI): domain Eukaryota; kingdom Metazoa; phylum Chordata; class Actinopteri; order Ophidiiformes; family Ophidiidae; genus Brotula; species Brotula barbata. The sequence goes on along the minus strand of OMNV01026127.1, from coordinate 17,378 downwards.
AGCTACAAAGATGTACCGTAATTCCTGTTTTGTTATGGGTAATTTTTCACACTCAGTTAATTTCTGTGCTGATCAAAGTCATTCGTCGAGCCGTTTTTTGGCATTTTTTCCTCGAACGCCGAGGTCAAAGCCAAACCTCTCGACCCAGTTCTTCACGGCTCCACAACAGACACAGTCTGTCCTCTTTTGTGCACCTTTCACGCTCTTTGCACCAAATAAATACAGCAACTCATGAATCATATGGCAGAGAGCAACACTGCGTGCACCAGAAAAGCAGAGAACGGCCCAAAGCGTATCAGAGAGAGTGGCAGGCAGCATTCCGTAAGTACAGCCGTAGGCCGGAAAGCAGGCCACCTTGTGCGAATCACTGAGCATACACAAGCAGCAACTCAGAGGTCATACGACTAATGGACTCCTGGACACAAATCCGCGGCAATACAGTTGCCAATGTGTCAGTGCACCGGTGGAAGGGCTCTTTAGATCCTGTCAAAGGAAATTATTACCGTGACCGCTAACGTGCGGACTGAGCAACTCTGCTTATATGTGCCGACCGCCAGCGCACGGCTGGAAAGTAATCTGTGGGTATTGGAGGCGACTGAGTATTTCTGTTTTCCGCTGTGTTTTTCATTCCCTACTCTACAGTGAAATATTAACTCAGTGTTGTTTTACTGAATCATCCCCATGCCATGGCTGTAGTTGTCAGTTAGCTTGTAGTTATAGATTTTAAATGCAGCATAACATAAAATTACAACCTGTTAATATTGCTGGAATAAAAGCCTTGTAACTTGTTGACAAATGTACTTGTTGTAATAAAGGGAAATACTTAAAATCCCCCAAAACTGTATTATTTCATACTCAGGATCACAAACGGGAATATTCTTGTTATCTTCACAACGAGTGCTTTTACTTTCGATGCCAGAGTAAATTCTTCCTGGATCTTCATTTGTAATTGATGTTTCATTGGTCTACAACCACATAAGTCATTTTCACGCTGCACGTGAGGTCGCCGCTCCTTCCCCAAAGTTTTTGCTCTCCGTGTGATTGACTGAACTCTCCGTAGATCTAAATTTCTGTTGGCAAGAACACAACAGATCTCCAGCCCTCTGTAATCTCGATTTCCTCTAGTAATACCAGTCACTGTGAACTTGTGGCATTTCACTGGCTTTAATGATTGGCCCAGTGGTCCACAACCAATGGCCTTCTTGCCACCAATTCATGACCCGTCAACCCCAATCCAACCACCAATCCAGCAGGCACAAACCACACGGCAGGGAACAAATGTCCCAGTGTCAGAATCAATCCAGACAGGCCAATCCATCCTCCGCTCATAAAACTGGCATCTCATTTAGAGAGGAGGATTGAGGGCCGGACCACGCTAAGGTAAATGGAATGACAGGGCATTCACACTTTTAGTGACAGAAGATCCGCAAGGATTGACGTTGCATGATTTAATCCCCTTCTCTCCAAAGAGGAAACTGAACGCGTGTGATTTCAACCAATCACAGCGTCACCTGACATTGGTTCATTCCTACTTAGTTCATGAATTAACTTACTTTCATCGCTATTTCTTCCTGTGTGTGAGGTGAAAGCGCACGAGCAAATCATCTACGGGAGCAGATCAACCACCGAGGGAACAGAAGATTTATTGTTTTTTATATCCGCTGTAACCCATAGAAAACATTCCACAAACATGTCCTCGTTTTTATTTTTAATTTGTGTAGTGTGAAGTCATAGCCACTAAAATACGGCGCGATTTGCATGCACAACTTTCTCTGTAAACACGTAGACTATTTTAATTTCATACCGTATCATTTTCATACCAAAGCTCCCCGGGATGAAGCGGGTGTGGGACGGGGTGTGGGACGGGGTGTGGGACGGGGTGGTCCCGAGCGTTTCCTCGTCTTCTGGCGTCACCAGAACGCCCGCACAGTGCCGTAAGCATAAGCCCAAAACAGAATCTCACCATGGAGTGCATGCGTGTCGTGAACCCGCGTGCATGAGATGCATCTGGATGCCGCGTTTATTAAATAGCGGACAAAACCACAGTTTGAGTTGGTTTTAAGCGCAAACGTTCGGCTGCCCCATCGTAACAATTTGCCTGACCCCTCCTCCTTTTGAACCAACACGCCCATGGGTGCACAGATGGGTGGAAGCCCATTTGCAACTTACACAACTAGGGCATTGGGTGCGAAAATGACAACTGCGTCATTTGTGCGACAGCAGTGACACTTGCACCGAAGTCGTGCTCGCTTTGCGCCGGCTGTAGGACATGAGGGTGAAACCATCGCGCTCACACACAATTTGCGAGAGTGAGCGATAAAATGAAGGTGTTGAGACAGAAAGTCTTCTCACTCACGATACAGAGAGCGCTGGAAAGACCCCTCACTGATATGCTTGAGGTTCAGTGGTGCATAGAGGAAATAACAGGTAGCAAAGACCTGCACACTCATGCAGCTACTTCTTACTTTGAAGTTCTGACAAGCGTTCGGCTTCCTGTCTTCTGCTGGATCCTGAGACTGAAATTATTAACCATATCCATAACTCACATCTGAGCGACAAAAACAAAAGTTTGACCGCAATGTTTTGCTTATTTTTTATTCAGTTATATTTCTCTGGGAGCGGGCTGATACAAAACAAATAGACAGAAAGCATTAGAGCATCAACTGCATATCAACTGTAACAGCTCAGCAAGCAAATGTGCCCTGCTGCTGTCTGTCGTTGTGATTTCAGCAAAAATCAGGCACTGGAACATGTGCTGGGTACATAACTGGTGATTAATCCAACCTGTGATAAAATAATAATTCAACACATTTGCCAACTGGAAAAGTAAACACAAGAAAAAGCCTTTCTGTTCATGCTGTTGCTTTTTATTTAGCACATCGACAACATATTGAGTGACTCACCGATCATATGGATGGTGGTTCGTCCAGGCCGCGTCCCACGGCGCTGATGAATGGTGTCATCGAATGTGGCCTGACACAGCTGAATGGCAGCCACACTGACCCAGAGGCACAGGCAGAGCAGCCAGGACATGACAGGACACATCTGCTGAGTGTCAAGAGAGGTGGAGTCAAAACTAACTACATGGTGGTGTTAACCTATGACCTCACACCCAATACACAGCCACTCACATCACACTCAAGCATCCGCATGTAGAAACATGAGAAAACAGATCTCGCACAAGCGCTCGATTGTATAATCTATAACTGCCACAGCCGATCCCGTCTGTCATTTGAAATGATCATTAGCATGTTTCTATAAATGTGTCACCGCTCGTCTCCCTAGCCTGTCTCGTCCCTGAGCCACATGTACCAAACGTGGAGTGATCCCAGGGGAGTTTTTCCATGCAGCAGAGATTTCCCCTGACAGAATGACTCCCTTGAACTCCTGAGCTGTGCTCCTGTCGAAAAAACCAAAATCAAACTTAAAAAAGACAAAATTTCGCAAGCAGCCGGCTGCCAGGGTTTTTTCTGTATCTGTCAGAATAATCTGACAGTGACACAGTAGTAATCTGAATCAAAATTCTTGTAATGTGTCACCGCGCTGTTTGAATGAGAGAAAAAAAAAAAAAAAAAAAAAAGGAAAGAGCGCAGAATGCTCCTGGTCACAGAGGGAAGGTGGCACTGAAGGGATTCAATGAAGCAGAAAATACAACACACATGCGGGGAGATTATTTTTACTTTCAGATATCTGAATTCATGCTCATTTTCATCACAACAGCCAACTTATTCAACAGCTGTACACATGTGTTTACATCACCGTACAGACAATAACAGACAGATTAAAGACCTTCAACTAGAAATCAATATCATCACCATATACCAGTGGATGTATTAATATACATGCGTGTGTGTGTGTGTTCATTGTGTCATAAAAAATGTGCCATTAAATAGTTGATAGCTCACGACTGTCAGCCTAATTAATATAACATGATGTATCAGATATATGAATGCTGCTAATCCACATTAATTGATGTGCAAACAGTACAAAATTCCACCTCACATTTGAAAAAAGGAAAAATAGGAGCTGAAGTGATTTTACCTGCTCAAATTGAGACGCAGCAGTTAACAAAGACATGAGGGAAGAAATAAGAGAAGTCTTACCTGAGCGACCCAAAGGAGAGTATATACTGTAAATATCTCAGCAGAATTAATTAAATCCATCCATGATGCTGCTGATGCTGATCCCCTCCAATAACTCTGGTTTTGGCTTGAGGAGGAAACTCCTCTGACTCTGTCCGCCTGCCTGCTCCACACTTTGATAGCAACAGTCCACTGATTCAGAAATGACCGTCAAGCCGGAGTCAGGAAATAGATTTACAGGTCTTTCAGTTCCACCTGAGATTTATCACTGCTGTCCCTCGAGGAGCTGCCTCCACTGAAAGCATTTGCACCTTCACATTTATAGACACGTGCGGAGTGCTTCTTAATTAACTGTAGTGAAACCTCTCCTTTTGCCGTCTGCATCCTTCCAGTGAGAGGCAGCCTCTGAGCATCCTCGCTCGCTGAGTCCCCCTCAGCGAGCACTAAGTAACAAATGTTCCTCTACAGTCTGGCTCAGTGTAGCGACTGTATCACATGTCTTAAAGCCAGACCGCCTCTGGATGAGATGGCATGGTGAGATTCCATCAGATCATTTGCCTAAGAAAAAATTAAAAGCAGGGAAACTGGCACCAGTCACACGACGTCGCCACCACCACGATTAACAACGCAGGCAATATTTCATTCCCTGGCTTTTATTATTTGCCATCATTTTTTTATTCCTCTGGTGGCAGCGCTGCACGAAGAGAACGGAACCGATGAGACAACAGCAGTCCTTAGCAGGTGCAAAGACAGAAAATTAAGTGCATAATGGAAAGTAAATGAAAAAGAGGAACTGTAGTGAGGAATAATAAGCATTCCAGCCAATGTAATCTTTGCGTAGAGTGGGGGGGTTTTATTCTGTGATGGAGATGTGATGGTGATTGCAGGAAACAGGGGGAGGTGAGCACTGTTATGCAGAGTAATTCAGCACCAATCTGTATGTGTGGGGAAACAGCTCGATCCTCTCGTTCTCCTGCCACCTTCGCTACACGGGGAGCTCTACTTTCTCATTGTGTCTGGATTCTTTATCACTGGCATGCAGAACATGCCCAAGGCCTGCAGCTCACTCTGCCATCTCTACAGCATAAAGACTTCACATTTTTATTTTGATGCTTGCTCAGGAAGTGAGGGTGCATTCTCAATTCAGGACGGAGTGAAGAATACCCAGGGTGAGAAGAACAGCAAGAAACTGCTTGAGATGTAAGCACACCACGACACGGCGTTAACGGCTGAGGCTGAGGCGCGGAAAAAAACTCCATAAACTCCGTAAACCGACATGAACCGACCATTTCGTATGAGTGGAACAAAAGTTTTTCGGAAGACAAAACAGTCATTAATTGTTGATAGAGATCTGCTACTGTATCTCAAACTGAAAACTGCCTCCAATCCTCGGAGCTAAAATCAATAATATTGGTTGCGCTTCAGATTTCATGGTCCAAGACAATAACATTTCAGCTTTTGCAGTAAATCTTACAGCTCAAATGTGGATTGCAGTGGAATAACGTCGGGTTAATACGGTCAGGTGTCGTAAAGGTTTAGCCAGGGCAGGACGGCTAAAGGTTGTCTTGACCTGAATATTCAAAAGTAATAAAATGAAATCTAACGACGTCCTTTGGGGTGGAACGCCCGCGTAAAAGCCGTAACCTTTGTTAATGATCTCGGAATCTGACCATACATTCACGAAGCGTGTTTGTGGCCATGTGGTCAATTCGTGGCATTTGAGTTCAATTCCAGGTTTTATTTCCAGCTTGAATGTGTTATTCTCAGACGTCGTGGTGAAAAATCAGCCGGACGATGGTCAAATCGGAGAATAACGCTGACTGGTCATTTCAGTTATTATTTAACTTATGGACAGATGATATTTAGCATTATTTTCTAATTACTGAAGGAAGAACCATGTCTCCGCTCTTTGCACATTTACTGGCTCTTTGTGTTTATTCTGAAATTATGCAAATTGAAATCAATTTTTTTTTTTTTTGCTTAAATGCCACCAATTCCGAATCTAATATCTTGGTCATTTTCTCTCTGACCTGCAGACCATCATTCGCTGTCTGAAGAGGGTTCATGCACCGCTGCTTCAATGGCACCCTGCCTGAATGCTTCTGACGGCTGTTCTCAGAAAACTAACCCAGACAAAAGAAGATGGTTGTGCTCATAAAAGCCGGCCCCTTAAATCTAAAATGGCCGGTACAGATAGGGCCAAGAGGCAGACGGCCCATTAGCCCGTGGAGGCTTTTTGGCCCGAGTGTTACATACCGGCAGTGATGAGGTTCTAAAAGCTTTGTGTCTCTTTTTTAATTACAGCAGAACCCCACTAGAAAATGGTGTATCTCAAAAACAATGACGGCAATATGTGACCATCTGTCCGTCAATAGGAAACAGGCTGCGATGTGAGATGTCGGCTGATATTTTGTGCTAAAGTTGTAAAAGCAGAGTAAAAATGTCAATAAATCATTATTTTGCTCAGGGAGTGAAAGCTCAGGGTGTCTTTGGAGGAACTATGAGACATTTTGCTACTTAGCTTCCCCTTTAAGCTCTGCCTACTCTTGCCAAAAGGGGAATCACCAAAGGCTTTGCTGCCCTACAAATTCCTGACATTTGAAGCTGATATTACTGCTGATTATAATGACATTATGCCCGGGAGGCTGATTTCTATCATAGACAGTGAACATGTCATACTGTAGATCATGTCATGCGTCACCACTCAATGCGTTCTGAATAATAATGCACTCTTGTAGATAAAAGTCATGTGTTTCTGCAGGCATTCATGCTATAATTTCACCACACACACAAAAAAAAAAAAAAAATGAAAATCCTCCTTTCACAAGCACAGTTTTGCTGCATTGCTGTGGGACACAAAAACAAGAGCTGTGAAAACAGCCGAAACGATTCAATAAGAGATGGAGATATTATCCTCCTCTTGATATAACAACCAAAATATCTTTTCTCCCAGATCAATATATCACTGCCAATGAATTGTCTCCCAAGAAGGTACAGTGAAACGGTGAAAGATGCCTTTCAAGTTATCATTTGCATTTTCATTGAGTGGTTTTGTTTTCTGCAGCATCCCTGCTGGAAAGGTCAATGGGAAATGGTTGGTGTCTACTTTATCTACATGAGCCACCTCTCAAGTTCAGCCAAGTAAGAAATAAGATTATCTTTATCGAAGCCACTGTGAGAATCTGGCCTTTGAATTTTATTCAACAGAGTATTCACGTGTTAGTGGGCAGAATCAGTCCAAACTGCTATTAAAATAACTGAAGTCTTCAGCTGGATGTTTTTCGATTCGCTGAGCCCCTTACGTTTAATGGAAATTGAGTGGCTCGCCTTTTACAACAGTTGATCTTAACATTTAATAGATTCTTTTAAGGATATTAATCTTTTCCATTATAACTGTGTCATGATAACAGTGAGGCGTATTTCTCTCTCACCTGAAACAACTCATTAACTTCCCAGACACAAACCCTTCTGCTCCCGAGGTGCGACATGAGAAACTTGGGTGAAAAGCACAAGAAAATACTCGCAGTTTGCCGAGTTCTTCTACTTATACTGTAAAAATAGAAATAAGCTTTCCCACCGTTATGGCCATTACTCCTATTGACATTTACCATAAGCTGCAGTATTTGATTCCATCATTAACAAAATGTCACCGAATGCACACAAGGCAATTATCAAATTAACAAATAGAACCACAATATTGCGTTCTGGAGCAGAAAAAAAAAAAAATTGGATATAGACATTTCAACATAAATAGCCATTGTTTTAGTCTAAACTGCTGATGACGGTATCCAGAGAGAGCAGATGCTGTTGCCTTCTGGCTCTGGGCTTCAATGTTCCATTCCACTAACTGCCTCTGTGCCCCCTGAGATTTGCCACTGTATAAACTCTCCATTCTCCCATGGCATCCAGGTGGGGAAAAACACTAATACAATAGGTGGCCTTTCGCTTGCCTTTAAAATGTCATCACCAGTCAGCAGTTATCTGGGCTAAGTGCACAGGGCTGTTTTAATAATTAAGATAAAATGTAGATGCCGTGCCATGTGTGTGTTTTGCATGTATGATCTGTAAGATATGTAAGAAAACATGAAAGTGGGAGAGTTTGGTGAGAATATATTGTTGTTATTGGTTGATATTTGTTTTTAGATGTTTTATTTAGACTATAACGCAGGGCTAGTCTGTGTCAAAAGCCATTGGGTGATATTATCTGTTATTTGATTCAATGAATTGCTGATATAAGAGGCTAAAGGTGGAGAAATGGCCACGCGTGTGTGGGAGTGAGAGATGGCCGCGTGACAAATGTTGTAACTGCCTGTCTGCTGTCTGCCGGTGTGAAAAGGATCGTGCAAAAAAAAAAAAAAAAGTCTCAGTCTAACCTCCCTGACAAGGTCAACGTGTTTGATGTAACCTCGTGTGGAAAGCACTCAGCACAACCAATGGAGCCTAAACTGTCTGATACCTGCTGTTTGCACTCTAAAGGCAGCTCACCAGAGTTGATTATGGAGACCCTCCCTGGCAGAGTCCGTCGCCCAGTATTTGCTCAGGGCCAGTGCTGAGTGATTATGACTCGAACAGCTGGAGGAAGATCACAGCAAAGTGGAAAGGTGGGGGGGAAAAAAACTCTGTCAGCACTGACATATTTTCTTATGTTGGAATTTGGGTTATCTGAAGGCTGATGATGAAAATATTACATTAGAGGGAGAACAAATATGCTTTATAATGATACATCAAACAATACAACACTCCACCAGTTTGGAAGATGGGAGTGAAAGAAATATTAGATGTCTTTTAAAGAGAAAAACGAAAATTCCACAGATGTTCAAATGAACTTCATTTCGGCATTACTGTGTTCTCTACTTTTCCCCACCTCCACAGACATAATAGGAAAACAGCTCGTATAAAACCTGAAATTGTATTCTTTCCTCTGTAAAGAGAGATGATTGCATATCAACTTGGCTGGTTGAAGTACCTCATGTGTACGACTCCTGGGTGGTGGGAGAGGAAGCATTTTTCTTCCAACCAATGGAAGAGTGAGTCAGGTTTACGACTGTGGGGAGCAGAGGGTGGCCTTTATTTCCCTGAGAAGAGTCATTATTATTGCCCTGCAAATTTATGGCTTGCTTCTAGAGAGAACCTACCAGCAGAGTGCCTGTCATTTCTCTTACTATCTTATGCATTATTGATAAGTCTACAGTCCTATCATCCATTGTGTGCTATTGCCATAACTCAACGCGAGAAGACAACATATGGATGTGCAGAGCGAGTCTCTATTTTGTTGTCTTTACTGTATTTTACACTATTATTTCACGGAAAGTTTCAACGCAGAATACTACAATACTTAGTCCACACCTAATGAAACTTAATGATAATAACAAAGAAATACAAAAATAACAGTGTTGTTAAATGTATATTGGTAATCACAAAGGCATTCATTAGAGCTCACATACTGAGACAACAAAAATATTAGTATTACTACTCCCACTACTACTGCTACTACTACTACTACTACTACTACTACTATTACTACTACTACTACTACTACTAATAATAATAATAATAACAGCAACTATTGTTATCATTGTTGTTGTTGTTATCATTGTTGATATTGTTATCATAGTTGTTATTGTTATCATTGTTATCATTGTTATCATTGTTATTATTGTTATCATTGTTATCATTATAAGCAATTGAGTAATCAAATGAAAGTTGGTGTCATAAAGCAGTTGCATTTGATGCTTGAGTTCACATGGAGGATGATGCGACTAAGACAATAACTGGAGACAGCACGGACACAGACTGTAATGAGCGTGCTAATCCGACAGGTAAAGAGAGAGAGAGAGAGAGACAGAGAGAGAGAGAGAGAATGAGAGTGAGAGAGAGCGAGAGAGACAGATGAGTTGGATCAGACTCAAGTTTCCATAATGTAGGTGGACAAAAAAAAGCTGGGAGGGCTGAAAGAAATTCTTGTCTTCTCCCTGACCCACTACCATCCATATATGGGTTTCAAATTATTAACATGTCACATGAGAATTGTGGAAGTCATAATTAATATGTCCCCCTATTAACAGATGAATGGTTGCTGTTTGGGATAACGAATGATATAAAGGATGAGCCGGCTTGATCGTTGCAAAAGATGACCCTTGACTGCCTGTGCTTCTGTTGAGTCTTTTCACCTGGATGTAAACACTGCTGCTGCTATAGGGAACAGAGAATGCAGAAGGGGGGGAAGGGTTTGTGTGGGCTACAAACCCTAACCTTTCATCTAATCTTAATCTGTGGCCTAAAACAAACAGTATGGAGGCAGTCCGAGTCCTGTGACAGAGAGTGAATACGCGTTCCACACTGATAGAATCTCCAAAGCCAAAGTTTTTACCGCTAAAAACGGTTTGAAAAGGTTGATGGAGCCTGAATGCGTGTCTCCACTATGATGAATACCTATTACACACTCACTGACACACACATAGATACACACTGACACTCAGGCGCCTCGCTCACAGTGGACTAAACATGTTAATCAGAGAAATTATATGTTTTTTGGCACCTCGCTCCCTCTTTCTCTCTCTCTCTCTCCAGTCTCTGTGTCTCTTGTCTTTCTTTCTCTTTTTCATGAAGGACCCTTCAGACCAGCAGCAATCATGCTATTTAGACAGCTGAGAGAGCTGCTCTTTTGAAACGTGGTACTTTGCTATTGTATAACTCTGCCAGTGCTTGAAATCACGCTCTTCACTCTGTGATGATGAGGTTAATTTTGCTCTTTTGTGAGTATTTTGCCCATTTACTTGTTTATATAAGCTGTTCAGTCATTTGCAAGTTGGTTTGAGTTTCAAATAGCTGTTTTTCACAGTTCGAACAGCAGTGCCTTCTTTTGACTGTTTTGGATTAAAAATATGCTCTTTTGTTAAGCGGGAATTAAGGCATTTTATTCATATTCGACTTCATTTGACTGTAAAATGATGTCACATGTTTAAATCTGTACATGCACTGAGTCATTTTGATCTGCCACATTTAGGAATATAAAGATTTAACAAATTTGTTTATTCACTTCATAGATAAATACATTTTCTGTGGCACGGCCGATTCATCATCACAGAATGGCCTTATGAATATATTACAATACATTATTATTGACTGCACAGGAGTCAGGTTGTGAGTTATTCTGTTTGTATTCAGTATCTTGGCTCCTCCAGCTCCCTCAGGTGATGATGCTATTAGCTAGATCTTCATGTAATTATCCGCTATAAACTCTCACTGAAAATCAATATCAAAATGATTCTTATATTTGTAATTTTCTACATAACTGAGGGAAATAAAGGAAATCATTCCTGATTCTTATTTTAAGCTTCAGTGGAGCCTACACACATACTGCAGAAGCGACAAATACTTGATAACGGAATGTACTTGTAAGCATTTACAGGTTGATCTGGAATTGATTGGGTTTGCCAGGCAAACAAGGATGACTGGGCTCATTTCACAATGGAAAACGATTGAAGTGACGTGGAATAACTTGTTAAAAGACGGCAATTTCAATTATGAAACAGTGTCACTGAACGTAGAGTTATAAAGTCCAGATTATCAGGCCAACAGGTTTCTTTAACACAATATAACCATTAAATGATCCTCATGATTGAGGAAAGAATCAAACTTTTTAAGCACCGGTTTACAAACTCAAAGCAGGAATTTGTGTGTGTGTTTTTTTATTTCTTACATGGGGCAGCCGCTCAGCTCCTGCGACACGGCTGCCTGTCACAGAGCTGATCTCCCGTGACAGGGCTGTGTTTCCACCTGACAGAAGTGTGCATAACAAATAAACTGTTTAGTTTTCATGAAAAATGAATCAAACTTTAAAGCAATTTAACCAAAGCTTGAGTGGGCGGAGACTAAACCTGTTATCAAATTGGGATGTGATGGGCTCACACCATTAAACCAAAGATTTACTCCTGCATCTTTACACTTCATGCAGAGAATATTATCAATATGGTCATTCTGGAGCCTTTATCATTTAATTTTCAGACATATTAATTAAGCAATCTGTCTTGTAAGACAGGACCTCTTTCTACAGTTATTTGCATGATTTGCACTATGATTTGTACCAGCAACACCGAGTGTTATTGGTTTTGTCTATTATTTATTACAAATCCTCTTTACGCTGTTGGTTTAGTTAAATCTATTCCTGCTGTCATTAGAAATAAAATAGAGAATGAGCAGCAAATGCAAAATTAAATCAAATATTAAAATTTGAAGTGAAAACTGTGCTTAAACACAACAATGCCTAAAAGCCAGAAAATTAGCTTTTAAATGAATTTCCCCTGCCCGAGTAGCCATAATATTTACAGCTGCTCCACATCTGCTACTCCACTAATATAAAAAAACATTGTGCTCATGCACACTGTGTGCTATTACAGAGGCACAGTGTATCCTCTCCTAAGACCATCCAGTCTCTATTGTCATTTCCTTGACAGAAAACCTATAGGGTCTACTTTAAAGACTTTTTATTGACTTGCCCATATGGTTTATAGGTTTCTAAATGGCTGCATTTCTCTTTAGGAAAAGAATGGGAACTTAATCACACACCTTTGGCAGGCTTAGAGAGGCAGTCAACAACCTCATCATGTCAGTCTGAGGCAGAGGTGACACTGCCCTTGAAACACAAAGAACCTCTAAGGACACTGATTCACTTCAGTCACTGTATCGCCCATTCATGATTATAATAGCGAGCGTACTCCAAACCTTCTCTGAACACAAAATGGATAATAAAATAGCACGGTGCGCTGTGCAGTATCAATAAGTTAGTTGTCTATTATCACAGTCATCCCTCCCTGCCCATCGACAATCCATGCTCAGGCTCTAATTCAAGCCCAAATGTGCACGTGACACACTTCGAAAATAAAATTCCAGTCAAACAAACCTCCTAATGTTACTGCTGATTCGGGCGTACAGGTTTGCCGTTGATTTGTCCCATCATGCTCCGTCCCGCTTTTCATTTTGAGGCAAGGACAAGCTGATATGCCTCAGCGGCTCTTATAATTATTTCTGCTCTTCTCTCTTTTCCATGCCCAGTCTCTGTGTCATGCTCTCAGTCTAAGCCTGAGCCCGGGTGTCGATCCCTGAGGACACGCCACTGGAATGCCTATCTGAGGAGTCCACAAATGGGAATAGGGAACTATCTGAGATTCAATACTATTTTACAAATCAAGACTGAGGAATTAAATGAAATCTTACAATGTTATCGCTCAGCTCGAATTGGTCACTCGAGTGTGCTGCCCTGATAGACTGATAGCGCAACCCACTTACACTTTATCATCCACATGCCACAGATTACATCTTAACGCATGTGTGCACTCAGGCCTGTGGGTAGTAGTGCTTGGGAGTAGTTTATGTTAATCAGTTCTTCAATCAAAAAATGCCTGTATACCAATAATAAGCAGCGTGGCATTCAAATGATAGATTATAATCCACAAGACAATCCATGTATTCTCCCTGTAATATACACACAGCAGCAGCAGGACTATCCACAGACACGGAGCCTCAGTGGTAGTCTGTGTTCACTAGATAAAGAGGAACAATGGTCCTAATAGGCAGCAAAGAGCCTCCACAACCAGACACACGTTTGTTCTCACAAAGGCTAAATGTATTTTGAGTGGCAGATTAAGGATATTGGTCAGGGGCTCTGCTTTGTCGACTCTGAAAAGTGGGGTAAATGTGTGTTTGGATGATAATTCACAAATTCTCACACTCGTAAGGCAGACAAAAAGGGAAAAAAAACACACACACACGCTCGCACTGTTCTCGGTTTAGGCAAATGCATTTGTTAATTATGGGTAACATAATCTCATTAAGTCGTTTTGCTTTGCTGCTCGGTTTCTTTACAAGTGTTCGTCATGATTGAGTAGTTTAGGAGTTTATGCTCCTCTTTTGTCTGTGCTCAGACGTCCGGCACAGCTGGATTTGGCTGGCCTTGGACTTCCTTTACGCTACTAAGTTGTGTTAAAATGAAGAAACAACACTTTAGTATGTTTTACTGCATACGTATACGCCTCTTGAAGATGAACAGCAGATTGTTTATTAGCTCTCCAACTATTTTGTGGATGCTATCTTCCATCTTGATCATTGCTGTAGGCTGCCCTCTAGGGATTATACGGGGGTTGAGCATCTAGACGTCTCTCGCTGTTCTGTATTCAGATGCACTGCTGGAGAAAAAGTAATTATCTATGGAAATAACACGATCGATATTATGGCTACTCTTGCTAAGACTACTGAGGTTATAGATTTTGAGCGGCGGACATGGGAATACCTGTCTGCCGCATCGTGTTTGATCAGAGATCACAGTCAGGTAAAACACAGCAGGATAGCATGACTGAGTCCTTAAAATCTCCTTGAATAGATTGACATGGCAATTGCCCCTCCATCTGCCAGAACATCTCAACATCTCCTATGTGCCCGTGTAGACATCCTGGCTATCATTGTTTATCTCAGACTGGCAATGTGTCAGAGTTAATAGCTCCATCCACAGGGCTGATGAATGCACTCCTAAGTCTGGTTTTCACATGGCGATGCCCTTCCTCGGAGTGTAAACACCGATTTGTTCTGCCGCTGTTGGTAAAGAAGATTACCAGAGATTATGAACAAACAGTTTGGATTAAACAGACAGTATCACTTCCTTCTTAACATAAATCTCAACCATTTGGTTAAAACGGAACTTGGGGTGAAATCGTTGGACCCAGCGTGGTTTTAACTGCCTGTCTCACCACCGTAACAGTTATCAAAGGGATTGAATGTGAGGCTGCCTGGATTCAATCATCTTGCTCCTAATTAAAGTCAGATTTGCTGACATCAGTCACAGTTCATCACAATGATTATGCTCAAGCTGTTCATTGAGGGGATGATACAGAGCTTATGGGAACTGGCACTAATTGGAGGTCTTCACTGTCTTGGTTTGTGTCCTTTCATTGAACCTCTATTAGGAAAGATATGTTAATGTCATAGTTGTGTCAATCTGCCATTTGCCATTACATCACGGCGATGGCCTGGCATGGACAACGTGCCACTTACTATCTAATAGTATTTCACTGTTTGACGTACTCAAACCATGCACGTGAGTGTGTGTGAGATGAAAAGTTGCTCATTAAAGCGATACACTTCATAATCAACAATCTGAAGCCAAAAGCCCATTTCCCTTTGACTTAGACTGTAATTTGATTTTCTGATAATGTTAACAAAGGTTATAAATAAACCTATCGATTCCCTCAAATAAGCAATTTCCAGCCATGTGGAAGTGAGAGTCAATATGCACCTTGCAGGGACATGATAAGGATGGACCTTTTAAGCGTCTCCCAGTAATAATAGCAAGGTTCCTTTCCTGAATGACTGTCTCATGTATCTTTGACTGCAGATGCTCAAGGCTTTGGACGTGTGATCATAATATATGTTGACCTGCAATCATAACATGACGCTTGATCACTCTTGTGATCACTATCATGGTATGTGCTGCCAGATATTTTCTGTGATGTGAGTCCAACTCTTAGATCCACAACAAACCATAGATATACGTATATTAGCTGTAATAAACCATAAATACACTATGGATTAAACGTTCCAAATCACAAAACAATTTGGAGGATTGGCCAGTAAATGTTGTTGTTTTGGAACTAACAGGAAAACGTTTTTTATGCGTCCAACGTTATGTAAATGTTATATAAAGTAAACCAAATGTTCTAAATGTTGCACCTTGGAGACCCAATGTTGTATATAAATGAATTTGTATAATTGCCATTTTTATTGTCATGAACATATACATACATGGTTCTTATGACATCTCTAACATATCCATAACTTCATATACTGTATATTTGCTCATAAGTGGTGTAACTACAAAAGTCATGACATCGACATATTTTACAGTCCTCTACAATTCAAACAATGAATAAAAACTCCCTTAAAACAATATGGAGGATCTTAAAGTAACGGGGAGACAAACTGAAAAGCAACCAAATGAAACTCAAGTTTAGTGTTTCAGGCTCACTTAATGAGGTCCGCTGCCATCTAGTGGTCAAAAGAGGATTAGAATTAAAAAGTCACCGGTTTGTTGCTTATCAGGATGATTTATAAATGTATTGTTGAGCAGTCTATCTGTGTCATCCAGCATCTGATGACTCGCCTCTCTTTTGCACCTTTGTCTGATGCCTTGACATTATTTGTTATTATTATTTGCATTTTGTCTTACTGTGAGCCGTCTCATGAAACTAAATAAAAAATAAATCATTCACTTTCTGTGGATTGAAAAATAGAAGGTATAATTTACGAGGTTCTGTAACAGCACAAACCCAGGCTTTGTTCCCCGATCAGCCCTATTTTAAAAATATGCAACAATGTCTCTCAAAGTCAATGGTGAAACATTTTGTCCAGTTTTACCCAGATCCAGGAGAAAAAGCAGGAAGTGCATTCAGCGTTGGATGATCGGTCTGGAAGGCCCCATCATCTGAGAGGGCATCCATCTGATATTCCTGGCGGGGTTTGCTCCTGTATTGGGCGGTTTCAATGTCCACCGAGGGGAGAATCAAAGGTGATATATTCCCCAATTTGCTTCCATTGTCTTTTTTTTCATATTCACAAGCCCTTCCACACTGGGAGCACTGATGTATAACACTGGTGTATAACACTGGTGTTTTATTTATTCTGGCAGATTAAACGTCTTCTCAAGACTGGATGGAGTTGAATGAAACTCCCGTGAAACTCCAACCAACTTGGGAATTTTTGGTCATTTTTTTTAATATGTTTTTGTGCAGCATACTGAACTACTGTGCAGCTATTAATGTTATTTTTCGTTCTTTTTTCATATTTTACAATTAGTCCAACAGCCCACATCCAAAATATTTTGTTAATTTGTTGCGTCGTCACCCTCCAACACTGAAGTCATAGTGACGCCCTTTCTTTCTTTGCTCTTCTCTTCGTCCAGTTTCTTGTAATTATAGTAATGCATGATGAAGAAAAATATGCCGGGCACCAGCATGAACACACCAGAAGCATAGTACATGTATTTGTATTCTCCAGAAATATCAACCAGAGCCCCTGGAATAGAAGATAAAGAATATGTGAATATTTTGCACATGGTCAGCATTTTCCAGAGTGCGGATCTCCACGTGTCAGGGATTTTACTAACCTGCCATTGGAGGTCCAAGCAGCACTGGGGCACACTCAATAATGGTGACAAGTCCCACTGCACTGGAGAAGCGATGAGCTCCCACCAAGTCCATCAGGACTTCAAAGAGGAGTGCAGATACCATTCCAAAGCCAATGGCAACA
>OMNV01026126.1:0-80977 GCA_900303265.1 Brotula barbata | reverse complement strand
TTTGGTTTGGCCCCTACAATACAAGTCAAAAACTGTTCGTCCTTCAGGGTGGACCACCTGCCGACAAAGGAGGGTTCCTACCCTATATAGCGCCGCCACCAATCACCCAATCAGCTTGATAATCAACACACCAGTGGCTAAAATAAACTAATCCCCCTTCTGCTCCTACACCACTTATACAGGGATGGGAATGCTGGTTGATGAAAACCTGTGAAAATTAGCCAAGGGTTTAGGTCTGCAGATCTCATTAATTTTAAATACCAAAAAAGTACATTTTGCTAGCAGTGTAAATATATAAATACCCTCAGATTGCCCCGTTGAAGTTTCTTCTAATTTCATCAACATAACAAGTGTATCTTCCACATTTTAAAACTGTTTCCAGCATCTGTTCAACTTTTGCAGAACAGCATACATTTTAATTTTGCTTCCTTGCATGAACAAATTACGCTTGCTGATTTTTACATTAACGTGCCACATAATTAATTCAGACTAATATGAGAATGGCTTTTTTAGTGAAAAATCTATGATGATCCGTGATCTATGAATCAGCCGAACATTCTTATCGCTGGGGCCTTACTGTGCCACATTTGGTCAAAGTAAGGCACATTAACAATGATGTTAGTAAATTTAATGGGAATAGCTGTTGTTGGGAGACGTATTTGACTGTGAACAGCAGTAGCAGGAAACTGGACAGCGTGGGACCAGTGCGGCTCCCCTGTTGTGAGCAAAGGAGTGTGTTATTTTGTTACAGAGAATGATCTCCCTTTTCCTGGGAACAGCAGAGCCGCTGCCCTGTTATGAGTATAAAAACGTCTGCCGGTGTTCAATGATTCGTGGACAATTCGTTAATCATCAATAGAACAGGGAGTAAAATTCTGCCTGGGATGCAGCCTGCCCTGATGTTTACGACTCAGAGATCTGTGTTTTTGTTTAATAGTCATTCTCACCGGCTTGCTTTCGCCCCTAAGCAATTAAACCTATTCCCGTTCCTATAAACTCCATTAGCCTTTAAAGATTTTGGTCGAGCCTAAAAATTTCTCACTTCTGACCTTCTGCTTTCACACGGTGTCTCTGCATTCCTCCAGCCTCGATTTCCCCACAATGCCACACAGCATCTGCAGCCCCTTACTTCACTAGAAACATGCACAATGCCTCTGGCTCAATTAAAAGCAACACTTCTGACTTAGCTCTTTTTCCCCTGCACACCAGAGGTGCCGCATTCATCCAAATGAATTATCGCCAGGCAAAAATCAATTAGCATCTCCCTAACAACTTCTTTTTCTTCACTGGAGGACACCACTGAAGGCGGGCCTGAGCTTTTTTGCAATACAGTTGGCTGAAAACATACCCTCTTTCTTTGGCGTATACTTTTTTTCTTAATTGCAGATAGCAGAATGTTTAATACGCAGAATAAGTTGAACCTGCCAGTTGGAGTACAGTTGAGAAAATAATAACTCTTCATAAAAATTCCACTGCCCCCGACCAATCAATTTTGGACCATTTGTCTGCTAGACATAAGATTCTGTCACTTTTAATCTTCGCATTTTGTGTCATTTCGTCTCATCACTACGATAGACTAGCTGAAAGGCACAGCATGACCATGCGGTTCAGTGAGAGAAACCATCCATGCTTACAAGGACCTGTAATCACTGTGCAGTTTCACAGGTCACGGTAGAAAATGAACCATCATCCTTCATCCCTCAGTGGGGCTGCATTAAAGAAGGTTGAGCAAGAGGTTGGAAAATGGAGCTGGGGCTGACTGGGGACAATTGTTACAGTGATGATATGATAATCAATATCTTGCTTTAAAATGACATGCTAGGGAGTGGTGAATAATCAATTTTTTGATAGATGTTTGTCCTTAGAAGGTCATATAAGATCATTAAAAGAGCCCAGACCTGCTATAAGTTTGTTAAGCTGGGAAAGTTTCAAGTAATCAAATGTCAAAGAGTAAACACAACTATGAGACGCTAAGTACGGAATTACAAATGCTCCATGTACAGAGAATGTTCCTCCCTCACACACGTAAATGCACAGTATAAGACGTAATCTGCAGCAAAGATGTGTTTGGGATTGGCTCCGTGTGTGTTTCCTTCTACAGTGCTAAAATGTGTAGCCACCTTTTTAAAGTTGCTGTGCTTGCTGGTCCCTTGCTCCGAGTTTTGGTTGTGAATGATGTCTAGAGGAGTTTCTCTCTCTTTAAGCTTCAGACTTTCAATCTCTGTCTTCAATTCATTCAGCTGCTCCTGCAGGTGCTTGCTCTTTTCCATGTACTCCACTCTGAACACGGACAAATTGCAGGTTAGGAGACAGTTGATGACATTTCAAAACTGAATGGCTTTTGTTCTTTTAAATATTGACTTCTTCCAGCTCACTTTTTCCCCACGTTTTTAAGTTTCACAAAGCCCAGAGGCTGAACAAAGAGAGGATGCTGTCATGACTGAGGCACATTTAATCACATTGGTGAATATTTGGCACACAATACTTTGTGTGCACATGTTAATGAACACCATTAAAGGACATATAGAGAGTTCAACAGTATAAAATCCCACTGGCAGTGACATTAATGACTGCTAATGATTTCAGCCAGTTGCTCACAGGACTCCTGGATCTAATATAAATTGTTCTCTTATGTAAAATAATTCAACAAAAAATTGAATCTTTCTCTTCTTTCACACATTTTGATTAGATTGAGAATCCCACAGGAAGGGACGTTTCTTAGCTAATCAATCTATTCTGCTGTTGACAATTGTGTCCCATCGGGCCGCTCACTTCTCTTTCTCGATCTCCATTGAGAGGCGCTTCATGTCGGTATCTTTAAAGTCAAAGCTGAGGTTCTCCCTGCTGAAGCTGAGGTCAGGGGGCATGCTGTCAGACGGCAGGACTGCTGGGGACTAACAGACGAAAGGGAGAGATGTCGTTAAATTGACAGGAATTAAGACGAAAACGAGCCAGAGGAAGGGAGATAATGACGTAGACAAGGCACAAAGTAAAAACCAACAGAGGAGGAAGAAAAATGTAACATAGGCTGATAGGGGTGCCTGCGTGAGAGGGAGACAGGATAAAAGAGAAGGTGACAGCGGTGAAGCCGTTTTAATAGGATGGGAAGATGAATGGAAACTATGCATCTATAGGACACAGGAAGGGGATACAATACAGTTGGAATCCGAATGGAATATACGTGGATGAGATGGACAATGGATGGAAGTGAAGCGTGGAAGTAGAATACCGTGCACACAGACATCAAAGTTAAAAAAAAAAAAACAGGAAGAGAGCCTGTGGACACCGCCAAGCACAGACCATGAACACAAAAAGATATGGATATAAATCAAAATGTCCAAAACTCATTGGCCACGTGCCAATTTAAGAGCATGCTAGATAAGCAGCGGACCTAATATACTATATAAATGTAAATTCATGGGCTAGCATATGAATCCGAGCTACAGGGTGGTTACGTTTGACGTAAATGTGATTTGGCAGAGCATACAGCAAGATTTGACAGATGCTGACAAAAATAGGAATGGAGATCATCGTGTAATGGTGCACTTGTGTGTCTGAGTGTGGGTAGAGCTTTTATTATTTATGAGCTGATAAGTTGGTAGCGTTCCAGTGACAGGTTGTTTACATGCATATGCATCTGTGTATTTTGACTCTTCATTCATAAGCTGAGCAGACTGTGTAGTATTGTATAATGGCCAGCATTTCTATATGAACAGTGTGTTTTCCTCTACTGTACACTATATGCTGCTTCTTCCTTTCAGTGTATCCACTTAAATGTGGGCTGAAGGATGTGTGTGTGTGTGTGACTAGCAATCAAGATGAAACTGTCAAAACATCAGCAACAACTGATAATCCCAACAGAGAAATACATAGCCATTGTGTGAGATTCTATACTGGGAGGATGCTTTTGATCTGCATATGTATATGTACCTGTTAGTTTGTGTGTTTTATGTGTGTATATGTGATTTATCATATGAGCATTTGTCTTATAAAGTAAAAAAAAGACTTTTAAAAAGTCAAGGGTTAGCTTAGCACATCTCTGGAACATGTGAAGGCAAAGCTACTGATTACATACTGATTTTGTAATCTGGTAATGCAGTGTATTCTTTGTCTTTGTAGTGTATTTTAGGAGAGTGCGGGTGTGGGACTGTTACCGCATAGACAGCCTTGCTGGTAATCTCTAACAGTTTATGCTTCGCCCTGCGCTCTGAATCCCTGGCATCCTGCAGGTCCTTTTTCAGCTGTTCAGCCTCTTTGGCCCTGAGGGACACAGACACATCTTGCAGTCTTTAAATGTACACAAAGATACCAACAGTAACACAAAAATGATTGTACATAATAAATACCTTGATACTCAACGAACCAGGCAAGGCACCATACGATTACTCAAGATGATTCAATTCATTAGCACACTTGGAAATTGCAGCGTGCTACTCAATGCAAATCGAGTTTGCATGGAAATTTAAGAATGTCATAAAAGTCATTAGATTCCTTTTGATTTTCTCTCAGCCCATCATTATTTTGTGGGAGCACTATGGACCCAGAGGGTTTGAGTGGACATAGCCATTAACATGTTGAGTGCCTTAGGTCTAAATTTCCGTGGCGCAGAAACTACTCATTGTGAAATTGCAGTAACTGGCAAGTGGTTAATGGTGCCCATTTGAAATGATGGTCTGGTATGGAGTCAAGGTTGAGAAGTGTTACCCTCCATATCTACATACAGTACTATTATGAAAATGAGTTGAGTTCTATGCTACAATGGGTCCACATCTATCGAGCTTTACAGAGTGCCGATGAAGAATCACTCAGCACACCACTATGCACCTGAAATAACGGAATTAGTGAAAAGCAGTTAATGTGACCGATAAGTGGCACAACATGAACCATGAAAAAGAACTGCGCTATAAACCACAGATTTGTCAGATTCTAAACATATTGATTCAGTACCGTGGGGATTCAGCAACAGATCCTATTTGATGGACTCCCACCAATAACTGATGATACTTTTCACAATCAACTATGAACTGCTGTTCCTCACACTGGAAAAGGAGGGATGGAGAATAGGGGAAAATCTGTTTTTCATCTGTGTGGCTCTTACTGCTTGATTACCTGCTTTAGAAAAAAGACATTTCAAACAAGTTTTTATCCTTGCCTCAGGATATTATGGATCAGTTGTTATTTTAACAGAGCTCTTGGATTTGGACCAACTCCTGCGTAACTGAGCAAACCAAATGCAATGGTATATTAGTGCAACCAGACGTTAAGCAGGACGGGAGGCACATGAGCTGAAGAATCTATTTCTAAAATGATTTCGTAGGGCAGCTTCGTCTGCTGGAGGTGTTCACATTTTGAAGGAAAAAAGGAAAATCTACACTTGGAAGTTAAGAACAAATTGGAATTGGTTATTTAAAGTTCTAGAAATTATGCATTTTGCCCCGTGCGCATAGATTCCACTATGTGTGCATGTGCATGTTCATGAGTGAGTGTGTGTGTGAGAAACAGAGTGAGATGATAGGAAGAAAGAGAGAATTGTCGTGTTTGCATGTTTGGCTTATACTGTGTGATCATGGAACTTAAGGCCAAGCCCCATTTTTGAAAACCTGTGCTATCTGTCAGAATTTCTGCAGCATCTGTGCATCGCACAGCCTCGTTGTTTTCAGACTTCTTTAATATAATTTTTCAGTTTTTTTGTTTTACTTTGAGGTCAACATTCTGTTTAACCACAGTTAATTTAAACCAATCATATTCTGAAGAATTGCAACTAGTTTATTGCTGCTTTCCCACAAAAATGCATTGGTGAATTCTCCCCGAGCCATGTATCAGTCCTTACGCATGCTAACCACAAAGTTTGGATGTTGTTTCCATTGAAGGGGAACCTACTGGAAGAGGGTGGGCTGAGCATGTATTCAAGTCATCATTTATTATTAATACAAGTCAATATCGTTATGAATATTATTATATACCAACATTGCATACCAGAACCGATAGCTGCTCTAAATTACGGTGTTTCACTCTGCAGTACAGCAAACAGTCAATCAATCCACTGCACTCAATTACTAAAAGAGCGCTACTTTAGCTTCAGTGTGCGCTAATCTCTGTGATATCTGAGCTTTCAAAAGGACCAATTTTGAAGTGAAATTCAGTTACATTGGATAGAAGATTGGCTTATATTGGTATAGAAGACATAAAAATGTATATCCCAGTATTCAGTCTTCCTCTAGACACCTGCTGCAATCCAGTTCAGGGCTCCATTGTTTTTTTCAGTTTTTCAGACATTATCTATGAATGTGCACGATAGAGTTCAAGGTCTTTTAATCCTCTCTATCTTGTTATGAATCAATATTTGAGCCAATCAACTCACTTCAATTGGGTCGACCTTGAGTGAAAATAAACCAGTCCACCGTCTGAGTATGATTCGGCTCCGTAGTGGGGCCAAAAGGACCAAAAGCAAACAACACATTTACCAATGCTGTTCACTACATGCTTGCTTCATGTCTCCAATGATGTGGCACAAAATGACTATCTAACACGTATGAAAACTCAGCAACAGCACACAAGTGAGTCTCCAGTCTATAGTCATCTACCTAACCATCCTCCTTGTTGTACTTACCTTCTCTCTGACTCCTCGACCATCTTGAGGGCCAGCATCTCCACCTCTAGCATCTTCTGCTCCATGAGCCGCCGTTCCTCCTGGCCACGGATGGCAGTCACTTTGATGCGCTGCATCTCTGTCTCAGCCTCAGCGGCTTTCTGGGCCAGCAGCTTGGCCTCCTCCTCAGCAATCTGGGCCTTTTCGGCCAGTAGGTCTGCCGTCTGCTCCGAACGTAACTGGGGGAGAGTGGGAGAAGGAAGGGCAAATATGAGTGAACGTAAGGAGGGGATAGGAGATGGGGTTGACCATATAGATATAAATATCGTTGTAGGACATGTCTTTTTCTACAGCATGGTGGTTCGTGAGCTCAGTTCCTCACAAAACTCCTACCAGGGCCTCATTAGCCATATGGGCCTCATCCTGCAGCTGCATTAGCCTCCTCTCCAGCTCATCCCTGGCTCTCTCTGCTTCCTCCCTCAACTGCTTCTCCCGCTGCAAACGCTGCGTCTCCATCTGAAAGAGGAACAAAAAGTGTGATAGACAGACGCAGGACGAGATTTTTACAAAGCTAGAAGAATGACAAATAGAAATGATGAAAGGACATCACTGTAAAATTCCTCTCATGCCCTCCATTATTTTCCATAACCTCTCCTGTACCTGTTTCCTGGCCCTCTCCTCTCTAGCCTGGGCCTTCATTTGCTGCATTTCAAGAGAGTCCACACGCCTGCGTCGCATAAACAAGTCATGGTTCCCGATGCACAACTGGAGGATCTTCAAAGAAATTAAACAAAGGACATTCTTTAATAATTTGCACAATGGCTGCATAACCAAAACCTAAAAGGATCAGATCTACAGTGGTTTTCAAACTGCCGAAGTGGCTGCTTAGTCAAGTATCCATACACGTTCTAGTGTTTGGCCTGAGCAGCTTGAATATGAAGTGGATACAACCTGCCTCTATAATGTAACAGAGCCTCTGATGCTATTGATGTAGTGATGTAATGTAGTTAGTTTAAACAGGAAGCACATAAAACGCAGTAACAAAAAATATGTAGCTGAACTCACCAATTTGTTGACTCTCAGCCGTGAAGAGTTAAACTTGAAAACATTTGTTTTCTTGTCCAAAGGCTTAATGGTAAACTACATGTTGAGGAGACAAAGAAGTGATGTTTTGCACACAGTAAGAGTCACAAGTGACACAGTGTTTTATTACTGAAGATAGCTGCAAATGCTCACACCTCCTTGTCGCTGTAGGAGATGTTGCGTATCTCATTCCAGGGGAAGGAACACTTGGGTGTCAGCCGATTGTCCGGCTCATAGATGTGCAGACCCAGGGCATCCACTCCCAGAAGAAGATCTGTTCCCTTTTTATTCTACACCGCACAATAGCAAAGGATGATCAGAATAAACAAAGCCTTGTAAAAGGACACCGCTGAGTAACAGTGGGACCACCCTCCCAGCCAACATTCATCTGTGCATCCTATGACAGAGGTGGCATTCCAGAGGCTGTGTGTGCCAAAGCTATTTGTTAGAGCTGAGTTGAGCAATGCCAGCTGCGGGGTATATGCAGTCCGTGCTTGTTTACTTGAAAAGCAATGCTACAGTGAGTTACTTAAGCTGATGTAGAGTTGTTGAGAATTTCAAATGTTTTGGCCTTTAAGAGAAAACATTGATCAAGGCCAGAGCCAACTCAACTCAAATGCAGTTGGCTGAGTTGTTAATAGTTTATTTCATTAACATATGACTCGGCTGACATGAGACTAAAAGAAATCCAGTGTCAATAACAATCTCTATTCACCCCAAATCTACACGTTTGTTCAAGATCTTAAATTTGTCAAGGATTACATAATTCTGCTCAGGGATGATTCTCTACAGAGTGGAACCCTGTTCCCCTCGTCAAGAAGTATTGTCTCACCCTGATTAAAAAGTAATTGACGCCATACATGTCCAGGTCCTGAGCTATTTTTAAATACTCCATTTCAGCTTCATCCCTAGTTCAAAGAAAGACACAAACAGAGAGAGATTGAGAAGGATGCAACAGAATGGATAAGAGGCAGAGGGAGGGAAAGAAAGGAGAAAAAAAAATTGAGATCAGACCTTGTTTCCTCTGCTTTTGTGTGTGACATCTGTGACGTGTGCTCTATAAAAACTGCCAAACAGCATTAGTGTGTGTGCTCTGCTTTTCCTGACACAAAAAACAACTATAATAATCCAATTCGATTCAATTCAGTCAAAAAATGTATGACAAATATGACAAATAGGGTGGAAATAAATGCTGCTTACTTGTGCTACACAAAAATCCATGATCTATCTATACTGCTATACCTGGAAAAAAGTTGATAAAAGTGCACTATTACGTTTTTGTGCTATTGAATATGATTATCCAACGTCTTAACTTATTGTAATTCTACATTTCAAGCATTACTATTCAATCGGTGATCGATTTCATGTTGGCTATAATCTTCTTTACATGAAGATCTCAGCTTTAATTTTATTCAATTATTCAAAGGTGAGCTTGTCAGACCTAACACCCTGTCATGTTCAATCCTACACAAACAACTCTTTTGAGAAAAAAATGGGACTATTGGCAGCACGTCCGATTTTACAGATTTTGGCTGATGTTTATGTGAAGAGACAGAACTGGTGTAGTTCAGAGGTTTCAGTGTTTACCTTGTCCTGCCCCTGTGCTCTGCATAACACGCTGTGATCCTCTCCTCCCACATTTCAGCAGTCATCTGGTACAAGTTAGTCACCTTAATGCAAAAGAGAGGCTACTGTAGATTTACGCAATGAAGTAAAAGAATCCATCACAATGCAGGGATAACGACTAACAAAGTGAGGTTAACATCCATGTCACTCCTGTTGAGAACAACAATGCACAAAACAAATGAACACGGGCAAAACCAGCTCTCACTCACTCTCTTTGGAAGCAGCTCCTCCTGAGCCAAGAAGCCGGGATTGTGAACGTTGGGATCATAGTCTCCGTACTGTCAAATTGAGTGAAATAACAGAAAAGAATTATTACTCTGAACTAATGGCCACTACCCTGCATCCCTGTGACACCAGCCCAGACTCTGTCTCCCTCCTGGGGGCTGTTCATGAGATGAAACAACAGCACCGCCAAGAAGAAGATGTCACTGAAAATGGATGGAGCCTGGTCTGCCATCAGGTCATTAATGTACACCACACACTCCTTGGCCCAGTTTTGGGTAGGCTGCGTAAATGATCCTATTAGAGATATCTCTGGGAGAACGAAGATTGATCACATAACATATTGCCGAACATCTAAAAAATAATTATCACATCTTTGAACGAGATGTGGGAGTATTAGGCATGACTGATTGACAGTGGGGATTTTCATTTGGGCTACTGAGAAACTGGTGGAGGGACATTAATAATTGAAGTAGCCCCAGTTTATATCAGTGAGTTGTTGCATGCCCTGTGCCTATCTTTTAAATGTCGCTGTAAATCCAGTAGTGCCTTTTGTTGTCATCTTGATTTGAGTTAATAGATGTCTTAACTTATTTTAAGTATTTGTAACCCCATTCCACAGGCTTCCACGGCTCTGTTATACCTGTGATCCTGCTAATTTTGCAATATGAATATTTTTCTTCAAGTCTCTTCAATAATAGGTGCAAAGCATCTTTGTCTTGGCCTGACAGACCACCAGTTTCAGCGTTCTCTGATTCTACTTGTATGATTGTTGAACCTTGCATCTAAATAGCAGATGACACCAAAAAGTGGTACGCCTGCCTCTTCTCAAGGATGGAACCTTGTTGATTATTGCCCCTTACTGAAACATATAAGGGTCAGGCCCATGCTTTTTGATTCCATAACAGTGCCACAACAGACTCCAGACATTCATTGTTAATGTTTTCAAGAATAACCTGTGTGAAGATAAACTAAAAACACCACCTAAAATCTTGTCTGTGTCATGTTGACTTGGGCCA
Source organism: Brotula barbata (assembly GCA_900303265.1). NCBI lineage: Eukaryota > Metazoa > Chordata > Actinopteri > Ophidiiformes > Ophidiidae > Brotula > Brotula barbata. The sequence goes on along the minus strand of OMNV01026126.1, from coordinate 70,438 downwards.
GTTACCAGCCAAAAACTACAGTGCACAAAAGGAACAAAGAATAATCACCAAGCATCATTTGAGCATATAAATACATAGGTATATAGACAATTTGATTTCAAGGGTTTGATCCCATTCACCTGCTGTTGGTTCAGCACATGACATGCCGTTTTGTTCGGTTTAGAGTGTTTTTGTATTTCTATCTGATGTTATTGTGCAGACAATCAGCGGTGTAAAACTGATTTACATAAATTACCCCCTAAAATGGACAGTCGGGAACACTGGGGCACTGGCCAGCATAATAAAGGATTTGCGGGCCATTTAATTAGGTCCTTTCCATTCAGTTTCCCATCATCACTGCTTATACAGCCTCAGTTCCTGACTTGTTTGTTTACAAGTGCTTCATAATTGACAACAAATTTGAGAATATTAACTGACCCAAGCTCAGAGAGAGATAGGGCTTCATTTCTACAATAATCCTGGAGGCATTCTGTTTACGGACCTTTCAATTATTTCAAACAACCCCAAATTAATAGTGAAAATTCAATCTTCAGGGGTTATCTGTGAGTCAATACTTTAGGAAATGTATTTCTCACACTTTGAAGAGGCTCCAGTTTTAGTACAATGGTGAGAAAAAATATGTTTCTCTGGTCAAACCCTTAAAAGCACTCACAAGAAGAAAGAGAAAAGTATTACCGCCCCAAGTGGGCAACATTTTCCTTTTACCTAGCTTGGTTTTGCTACAATTTCGGAAATATCAAAATAACTAAATGCATCACAATAAAAACACAGTGGCCATCTTTACGGGTCAAAGGCCTTTGGTTAGTGCTGACGTTCTGAAAAGGAGGAAAGGGTACGGACATCCATTTCATCTGGGTTCCTCCCACCTCCAAGTTGTCAGCCCTGTGATAGACTGGCGACCAGTCCAGGGTGTACCCCGCCTTTCGCCCACTGACTGTTGGATGGATGCATAGATGGATACATAAATATCTCCTAACTCATAATAAGTGCTATTAGTAACAATAAGAAAGGCATCATGGGAATACATCTTAAAAATTGTCTTTAAATGTATTCAAAAAGGCAAAGAAAATACTTTGAACTGATTACACTTCAAAGGGATCGTTGAAATTTATTCATCTCATCCCCAACAAAAATGCATAATGACTGACACAATGCATTTTGTTATTTAAATTTAAATGCGCAAGAGTGCGGTACTAGAATACATTTACCATCAGATTTGAATGCTGTTTACAGCAGATCTGTTTGGATGACAGCTGATGTTTGCAATATATTCATATATATATATACTAACATACTATATGTACAATAATATGAACATATAGGTAGCAAAAATAATAAAATACAGTAACTGTAACAAGAGACATTCTGCTTTTATCCACATCTCGCATGTCTTTCAGAGTGACAAAATAGAAGTCTCATCCGAAAAAACTCACATTGATCACTTCATCACGCAGAAAAGGGCTTGGCAAAATGTGGTCGTAAAGTTGTTGCTGCCCAAAGTGAGTGAACCATGTTTAGCTACTAAAATTTGACTAACGTAATAATAAAAAAAAAAAATCTCTTTCCTTAAAATATTCAGTGTTGTCTACATTATGGACCCAGTCTATAACTGTAACAGTGCAGTGATAGTAGGGAGAGAAAAACCTTTTACAGTGAATAATAATACAGTGAACAAACATACATACTGTATCGGAATATCCTAACATTGAGAATATCCTAATACCCAAGTCACCTGCATGATTCTCACCGGTGCCATTCATTCTACAGGCCCATTACAGTATCTCCACGTCTACACCTGCATAATGGCTGAGGGAGTTGACCCTCTCCCTGTACTCAACCGCTGTGCCGTGGTGACTCCCTTTGCATTTTCCTGAGTGACTGTTTCTTAAAATTCCCTCTCTACACATCCTTGTTGCACTGCACCGACAGAATATAAATCAGGAGATACTGAACCCTCTGCAGAGCCACAGTGGATGAGATGTTGGCTCACAGACTCCCAAATACAAAATTATCTACATACCTTCATTTGAAATGTTTCATAAATCAGTTAATTAAAATATTTTTTTCTTCTTATTAGTTGGAGCTGCTTAAAAATGAGACTTAACACCATCTGATTGAAGTGTTGAAAATATTAGAAACAAAAGAACCAACAGGCATCCATAGTTTTCATTTCAAACATATATCTGATGATTATAAGCTTGTACATGGAGAACCCACACAGGTGATTATATCTAATTAGCCTGGCCTTCACAGTTAGCTTATAGAGTTATATTGCCAGCGTGTTTTCTGGTATCATTTAGAACTACTGACGTGAAGGAACAAGTGAAACTCAATGGAGAGATATACTATTTGATATATACTGTGTCATGTGGGTAAACGTCTACATTATGAATTAAAATATACTATTTCTAAAAGTTGGAGCTGAACATGTTTGCTCAGTACATTTGTCTATTTAATCTAACACGAGATGCACATTGCATACATTAAATATATTTTCATAAAAATGCCTTGAGTTAGTTTAGTGTCAGGCTGTCCAAACAATGTTAATTTGTTCATTTTAATTTGAGACATACAAATCCTATATGTAGTGGTAAACTGTCAAATACATATGACACGTGTATGACAGCGTCCATAGTCATGTAAAAAAAAAAGACAAAGGAGTTCTATTCATACAGAGTGTTTATAAATTGTGACTTTTACCACGTCACTCCTAGAGTTTTTTAGGTGTTTAAATATCTTTAATATTAACTTGGACATTTGGAACTGTACACTTAGTATGTACATGCTCACATTGAGCATACAAAGAAATAATGGTGAGAGAGTCAGTTCATGTGTGTGTTTTGTGCACATTTTCCCCCTCTACTGTTAGTTTTTGCCATTGCGTCCATTCCTGCATACTGACAAACCTCTACACGGTAACAGCAGCTTCTACTCAGCTTTCCACTATTCTCGCTGTGAACTACACACCACTTCCTGCTATAATGGGAAACTGATTACACACAGGGAAACTCTTCATAAATGTCTCCGTCTGAATGCAGATACAGTGTAATGAAAATCCCACGTTAGATGAATCAACACAATCCTGCTGAGGAATATGATTTTATCCACACATTACTCTTATTACTCTCCCCTTATTTCTAACTGCAGGCTTGGAATAATCACTATATAAGATGGGGGAAAGGTAGCAAAGTATTTCTGCAATAAAGAACTCATGAGTAGACGAGAATAGTGAGGTCTGCCAGATACCTCTCAGCAGCTGCACTCCTCAACCAGCACCTGTCTCCCCCTTAGGACACCAATTTAATTACAATGTCCCTAATCAAAGTAGACTCCTCATTAAATGAAAATAGGTTGTGGTATGTGGTCGCATGTTTCTCTGCTGTTTCCAGACCGAGGCCGCTGACAGCAAAAAGCATGACTCTCAAGTTGATTTGCTGGTGTTTTTTTTCCCCTTTATCCACGCGGTCGATCTCTTTCAACCTACACCAGCTAAATTGGCACAGGAAAGTAAAGTATTTGAGGGCTCTTGGCCAAATCTTTGAGGTAGAGCTGCAGTCTCACTAGACCAAGTCCGCCTGTCAAAACGCTGCACCTCGCTCTTCCTATCTTCTTCTTGGGGATTTCAGAAAGATGGGACTCGTCAACCAAAACGACTGAGATCGCTTGGCACTTGAGGTTTATTAAGGGATTTTCTTCCTGTGGAGTGATTTCCATACATTTCAGGCAACTTGTGTTACTGTCAATCAATCAAGAAAGTTCATAATATGTTACGGGGTAATGAAGTTGAAAATGACATAAACCGTGATATAATACCAGAATAATTTATACGAATGATAATCATTCCACTAAATGCAATGTTATATATATAAATACATAATTTGGAATCTAATCTCAGCTATATTTCAGCTATCCCAACCCCTGCTGTTAGGTGGTTCCAATGACTGGATGTACTACATTACGGGAGCCTCATCAAAGGTGTTCTGAGGAGGCATAAAAGTATTTCAGACATGTATATTACAGTGATGGCGTGTGACAATTTATACAATAGTTAGGGATTTTTAAAATCAATACAAAAAACCAGCAGCTCAGCATCTTATCAGTCTAAGGCATTCGGGTTTAACCTGTGCTCTTCCTCTGGTCCTTATCAGTACTCAGACAGCAGACTTCTGAATCAATTGCAAGTGATTTATGGCTTTTTGTCGGAGACCAGATATGCAAGAATCACAATGGGCAAGCCAGCAACTGATAAAAGTGTGCATAAGTCTCTCTGCGTGGCTTCGGGAAAGAAATGGCTGCACAATGACAACATATATATACTGTATATATTTTTTTCTTTCAGATGATACATAGATTTGTTGACATTCTCCACAAAGGTCTTAAAGTGATGGTGGTGCATATTTGCAGTCGATCTCTCTTTCTGAGGCTTTATCCAAATGACAAATTCTTCAGTTTATCCTGGCTCAATATTCTTAGTTTAATAGAGGGATTATTCAATTTCAGTTCAACAAATTGAGTTATAAGAGGACAAACAGCAGTAATCTGAGTATGTAGAGCAAAAAAAAGTAAGTCTCCTAATGACACTACCAAGGGGAACATTGAGTATAAATTTAAAAATACAGTATTCTTCATAGGAGCTAACAGGATAATTCAGATACTTTAAATGATAAATGAGTAGCGGTGTATAGTCACAGAGAATTCTCTAGCTAAGAAGAAGGTAGCAGCCCAGGACAGAGAAGATGACAAGACAATGACCTATAATCCTTATGTCTGCACTGCTTGTCTTTCAAAGGAATCTAACCTTTATGGTCCTCAGTGCCACGAGGGAAAACACACAGCTGTACTGTGTAAAGATGATGGATTGATGTAAAAATCCTGCTTCAAAATAACAGAGAATCTAAAATGTTCTCAAAGTTTACTCACCTTGGCATGTACGGCATAGGAGGCCAACAACACAGATGCCTCCGGTGGACAGTGAATTTCCTCCTCTAGGATTTTCCTCTTCACCTGGGGTGTTACCAAACATAGTCAGTTATGAGCTACAGCCAAGCATTTTATGCATCTAACCACCTACACAAAGCCTCATCTGTTTAACCTTACATTTAAACAATCAAAGCTATTCTAATATGATGCATTCCATGACATGTCGTTGCTTGTTATGTTGTAACACGCTGGCCTTTGTGTCATCTATAGTATAAATCAGGACATTTTGCTTTTTGTTTTCAGTTTGTGTACTGCATCTTATCTCTATTGATTTCCATGAGAGGAGCAAACTGTTTGTTGTGAGATGAGAGAGTTGAGTCAGACTGACAGGCGATCTAGCCTGACTCAAATAAAATGAAAGACAGACCCAAAACCTTGGAGAGGAAAGTGACAGTATATGCCAAAATGCAACTTTCTGAAATCTGAGCTTTTGACAGCCACAACTCAATTCATTGTTCTCATTTGTTTCATCTTTAAGTAATGCGAAACATGGGGAAACCTGGGTATATGTGAGGTTAGGGTACCGGTGTTTTCAGGAGATACAAAATCACCTATTATATGCTAAAGCTGAGTAAATAAACGAGGTACATTTTCATTTTAGAGACCTCTGGCAACAGGAGAAACTTAGCCAAATAAATAGTGTAAGACTTAACTACTACAGCCACACAGGGACCTATTAGGCATCACGCCAGAAACTACGTACCTAAGCCAACTGTTTTCCATATGATCATTAAGATGAACCAAGAGGCTGTGTGCTTCCTCAGCAAAGCATAATGTTATGACAGAAATGCAGATACCCTCGATAAATTTCTTTAAAATATATCATAATTAATGCACAATGCCTCATTCTGACAGTGCTCCGCTTGTTTCTGTGTCACAGGAGACTTCAGTCTGTTTATGAATTTACTCCAGTCATGCACATGGATACTGCAGATTTCAAGGCTTCAACCTAAGTCTCTAGATTAGTGCTCGATAAATTGTCACGGAGCACAGTAACATTAATTCTGGGTGGCAATCCTCTTCAACAAGCTCTCACTGGATTAAACTGCTACCTCTCAACAGGTGTTACTATCTGAACTCCGCCACCTGTCAGATTAATTGGAATGCAAACTATCTTCACAACATATAGAGCACAAAGCCGGATTGTTAGGTGTTATACAGACACAACCTCCAGCTGTAGTCATACAAGCGAGCAACTTGATGCAGAGCCTGATCATTTGCAATGCCGGTCATGCTGTCTTCTCTTGTTTTGAACTAACAAAGATGTGCAGCCAGAGGTGGCAGCCCTCCGTCAAAGGAAGCAGTGAAAGGCTGAGGCTGGAATCTGGTTTACAAATGAGACAACTCTGTTGCCAAGATGGTGGGACAGGGTGACAAAGATGTGTGCGTCTATAGAAGTTGTCTTAAGTGTGTGTGAGTGTGCGAGTGTGTGCTTGCCTGCATGCCTGTGGTTGTGGCTGGGTCGGGTTGGCGCTTATCTTTTCTGATAAGCACTAATCCAGCTGTCATTTCTGTGACACTATCTGAGCAGAGGCCTGCTCCTGACATTATGGGAATTAATGAGTGCACAGTAATAAGGAGACAGGCGATGTGAGACTCTACACATTCGTATTCGTTTCCCATTACTGCTGTGTACTGCTTTAACTGTTGAGTAGTTTGTCACCTGTAGTCTTTTGTAAAAGGTTTCCCTTTGAAATTTAATTGCTAAAACTACCTCTAAACGGATTAAGGGATAAGTGAGAGTTTTTATAAGCTTTAAGTGCATAAGTGGCTCTATTCAAATGGCAAGGCACACAAGAACACTTCTGTCTTAGCCATATCACTAAACCACCACAATGGACTTGATATGACGAGAGGACTATAGGGACTACTATCCATGGGGAATATGTCATTAACCGGGCCAATAACTGAGCCCTTAAAACCTATTTGGTAATTGATAAAGGCACTGATCATATTGGACAACGGCGGCAGAGTAACAAATCTCATCTCTTGCGAGGGAAGTGCAGTGAGCACTGCAGGAATTCCCTGGAGAGTATTATAAGAAGAGAAAGGGCAGCAGTAATATGTTGTGCACTGATTCCACATGGCTGCACACAATCAGAGCAGGACAATGGAGAAAGTGTATTACAGAGTGCTCTGCTCAACAACTTGTCAGAAACTCTGTAGATGCATTCCGCCTGTCGACACTTGATCAGAATACTAAATAAGCCACAGACACAACGGACAAGCTCAACATTTGGTACCGATGTGGAGATACATATTCCTAAATTTCACGTCACCTTGTCCTATCAAACATGAACAAAGTACAACATGCATAGGCAAATGTACTCTAGTGCCTCGCAGAAACTACACGCAGTGTTTGCTTTGAAGACAAACACACCTGTAGGAAGATTACGATCAAGGACAGAGAGGTTACAAAAGGAGTGTTCTGCCCGCTGGCCAAATAATAATCCACAGTTGCATCCGAGAGGCACGGTGGACTGCACTTCAACTTGTGGGCTTGTAAGATCATAGCAATTTCAAGTTACAGAGCAGAAACAGATGAGGATGTGTCAGTTAGTATATAGGAGTACAAATAACAGGCATGAGTGAAATAGATAGTAAGGTTAAAAGCTTAGTTCTGGTCTGGGAACGCATCCAGAACCAAAAGAACAATCTACAGCAAAAAATCTAAGTTCTCAGCAAAGGACTAACTTATTTTCAGACAAACTTATTGTGAAAATAAGAAGAAAAATATACACGTGTCAAAGCACAGACCTACCTGTAGAAAGAAGAGGTGCTGTGTGATGTCTTGCACCAGCTCCTCTTCAGCATTTTCAGGGTAGAATTTAGCTAGGAAGTGAAGAGTAATTGGTTCTTCTTTTGGTACGTCCTGGTCCAGTACCTGCAACAGTAACACCAAGAAAACAACACCTACAACATGTGCTAAAACACCCCCTTTTCATTAACGTTACAGCTGTAATAATGGGTTAGTTAGCTCAGGACTGAAAACAAGAATGCAGTGTGAGAATCACTTACCTTCTTATCCATCTTCAACCAAGCAATTGTGTCTTTGATGTTATACTGAAGCCCAAAAAACCACGTCTCCCTCAATCCCAGAGTCCGGCACACAAAGTCGAAAAGGTCTTTTCCCTTCCATTTGACCTGTAAGATAAAAATGGCCAAAATATCAAATGGCGATATTTTTTACAATTGTGACAGTAGGACAACAGTGACTGTGATGTCTTCCTCTCTTTTTGTTTTCCAAAAAAAATTCCATGAGAAATGCTACAGTAAACAAGATGTTCTACTAAAAATTGTTAACGATTTGTGTGAGACTCATGCAAATATTTTGTATTAAATTTCACAATTCAATTAGGAAGATGAACACTGAAACATGAGGCGTTTAAATAACTGTATTATAAAAATATACAATGCGCCTTTTGGTAACCACACATGTATTTTTACATGAATTAGTCATGTGCAAACAGGTTGCGTATATTGCCACTCTTTGCCTTGATGTCTCGTCTGCAATTGTTGCTAAGTGTATTTTTTTCTATGCAGTGTCTGTTTTTTAAATCCAAAACATCTCCATACTGATGAAGCAGTATCTCCAGTTATTGGAAATAAATCCTCCCCCATCGGTTTCGGCGCTGGCTCTTGGCTCAGACTCCATATTGTTTATTTTAAGTTTGTTTTATTCAAGACACATTCCTATGATGAATCAAACTTGGCAAATAAAAGAATTGTGATTCTGGTGCGCCTCATACAATTATGATCGCACCTTTGCTTTGAAATTTTTTCCTCTAATGATGGTATTGCACCATTCCTTCCTGTGAAGCTGAATAAAGTATACCTTAAGATACAGTATATCGCAAAGCCCTAGCATTGGACGTAAGCTACTGTTGAGGGTATTCAGGTAAACAGAAATTAGGATTCAACTCACCATGCAGTGATGAGAGTGATGTGACCAGACCCAATCAAGCTGTCTGAATTCATGTGCATGGCAGGATTAAAACTCTGAGGGATCTAACCTCAATAACTACTATTTACAAAACTATAATTGATTAAATTATCATCCCAGCACAGAAAATAGAAATTGCAGACCTGTAATTGACATTTACCGATTGTGCGTAATTACAAACTGCAATCTTTTGAAGGGATCCACCCCTTTAAGTACAGAGGCCAACTTTACAAGTGATTTTGATCCCTTTTAGCGTTGGTGCTTCATCAAGCAAATTATACACTGAACTTAAGACACTGGAAGGCCAAAAAATACATAAAAGCACTCATCGTCCTCACTACGCAGTAACAAAACATTTCATACAGCACACGGTGGGCATGGTGCACAAAGTATTTCAGCCAAACATATACCGCATTGGAATTTGGCATGATTAAACATTTCTCAGATTACACATCTGCACAGATGACTGTTAAATAGTAACAGACGCTACAGGATGCTCCTCTGTTTGGATTGAGCCCACTACACCTATTCCCTGTGTGTTCGTAGTTACTTGCTGCCACCCAGTGTTGAAATCATATATCAGGGCCATAACACTGCACTTTGAGGCTTGGCTTTCGGAAAACGTTTTCAAACATCCCGAACACGACATCCAACTGGATAAACTATGCACCTACATTTTATTCTGTTTATATAAAGTATTATTTGACACATCAGTAAGCAACTGGCAATACGACACACTTGTTGCTTCTGTCTCGGAAGGACATACACACACACGCACCTACCTCACAACTGAATTCCATGTCAGATTCCATCGTGCTTATCCTGACATTGAAGTTCTTCGCTTGTTTTCTCCTCAGTGAGTTGAGGACCATCTTTGCTGCTGAGGCACTTGCCATGGCGAATAGATCATTAGCTATTCAATATCAACGTGTCTTAAATTCGTAGTAAACATATGGACACTCTCAAGGCATTTCCACTATTCCTTTTTCCAGAGCTGAGACCGCTGCAGATGAGCCCTTTGGCGCAGATGTTCCATAGAAACAACGCTGTACGAAAGAGGAGATGAGCTATGGAAAGCTAATGATGTCTCTACTCACTAGCAAGTTCCACCAAACTTTCGGAGCGGCTTCTACTGACACATTCTCGCTTTAAGAAAGTTTCTCTGGCTGTAGTTATTGACATTAGCGTCAGCTGCCAACGAAACTATCTATATTTAGCTTTAACTTAGCTGCGAATAGGTGTCATTTAACTGTCCAAGGGTTACTGCTAAGGTTAGCTAGACATTAGCGGTAAATTATACGTCCAGTACACGCCCCTATTTTACAGACAAATTATATATTGCTTTTTCAAATTCATTTATATCTACATTTATATCTACCTTTCAAGGAATTACCAATCCAATAATGCGCTTACGAAAATGTTTATACACCGAATCTTTTACACAAAAACTACGTAAAAGGAATTGGCTACCTGCTAACTACCGTCCTAAAAGCAATGCTGCGTTCAAACGCTATGAAGAGTGTCGTAATTACAAACAACCATAGAAAATGACTTGCAGTCAATTTGTCGTAACTCAGTCCGGTATTTTTATTGTAGTATTACATTATTAGTACTCGATGTTTTAATAGATAATTACAACATTCATACTTTCCTTCACTGACACATAGTAGAAAATAGAGAATGTAAAAGAAATCAATTCCTAGATTAGGTAACTTATGTAAACATATACTTAACACGTTTATTCCAGTGACATATCAAATATCATAATGAAACCTTTTATGTGAGTCGTAGAAATTCAGTTTTCAGTGGCATTATTTCTTAGGTCATCTTTGAATATGTCTTACTATGTACTATATATTATGAAGTATTCGTAGTGTTAACGGTGACCGAGTGACGTCAATATTTAATACTTTTAGCCAGACAGAGACCATTATAACCTAGGTTTCTCAGACGTCTTCAGGAAGCACAACTAATGGGAATATAAACGAGTATATTGGTTGGAAAGTACAGTTTTGTTTTCCGGAAGATGTAATTATCTTGTTCACCACAACAATTTATTTACAAAATGTTATCTGCAGTGCAATGTAAATTTAATAGTTTCACCCATTTTACACATCGAGACATGAGACATGACAATGACCATGGTACAGAAATATGTGGACGCAGCTTTCTGAACTAAAAGACTATAAAAAAACGATAACCCTGACCCAGATTCTTGCAAATACACAAAAGGTATAATTTTACATATACATTGAATAAAGCCAATAAACTTCTATCAACCTTGAAGGTTACACAACCTCTCCCTTCCTGTGGCCAACCAATAAAAACGCTTCACGCCAAATACGCCCCGCCCACAGACCGCCCCCCTGCGCCATAAAAGGGCGGTGCCAGAGCAATGAGGTAATCGTAAACAGTAAATATGGCGACGTCTGTAGCCGGAGAGGGGCTTCCAAGTCTAAACGGGATAATTACCGAGTCCCAAACCAAAAAACTGACCGACCTTCCGACCGAGCTGCTCGAACACATCCTGTGCTTCCCTGTCCTGAAACATGTCGACATTTGTAACGTGTCCTGCAGTTGCAAGCGGCTACACGACGTTTGCCATGAGAGGGGGAAGGTCTGGGGACATCAGTACAAACTCAGGTTGTGGTTATTTTTTTTTGTTGTATTTCCTGTAGATTTGTCGTGAATTTTTACCGCACGATGCGAAAATACATACACATGAACCTGATGGTGCACTGGCTGTAATGTAGCTTCTCGTACATATTTTGTTTACTGCAACACTGTCTGTTTTATTGCAGACTCCATGCAACTGTCAGCGGTTGACATGCCGCTGATGCACCAAATTTGTTACGTCAGGCCGATGACAGCGCCGCAATTCATGTAAAACCTTTTAACGGTAGCGTTAGATTCATAAAACTATATTTATGACAGTACTTATATTAATTTCCCCCACGCGAATGTACGAATATGACCTTGAATTTTACACGAACTGTCGGAGAGTGCTGTGTCATTTCCAAAAGATGGCGTAGAATCCGTACAAAAACACTGCGTAAAAGGACACTGCGTCCAGCGAGGAAAAGTCGGTTTCATAAAACCGTGCGCACGCACACTTGTGCAACGTCTCCATTAAATAAGCGTGACAGGGTTTGCGCTTGAGAATATCTCACATCTCGCCCACTGCGCTGCCACGTTCGACCACAAACAATCATTGCAAATGAATGAATGCATATTGAAATGAAGCAACCATGCAGCGCAGAATGGTGACACAAAGCTCAACTTTGCAAGAAAACTTGTTGTTGGGGAAACGTTCAAATGGGATTGTACTCGCCGGAAATGGGAACCGGATCTGGATGATGGTCCTGATCTTTTTGGATGTAGGAGAGTGTTTTTCTTTCTCACTTATGTGTTTTGTCACAGCAGCGTACAATATCAGCAGCTCTGTGCGTGCCACACTGCGTTTTTGTGCGCCTCTCCTCTGCGCTCCGAGTTTGGAGACGCAGTGAGGAGCGCAACGAGGGGAACTGCTGTCACGTAACAGACACTCCGTTATCATTAAATGTAGATATAGATGTTGCCTAAGCAGCAGGAACTTAATCCGTTACAGCACCTTTACGCAGCGTCATTACTCATGTATATGTATTTTGGTGGTAACAAAATGAGATGTTAATTCAGCAGCAAGTGTTGTGACATAAACACACTTTCATTAACGCTGTGAGGGGGTTGAAGACTGAGAGAAGAATCATTGTCAATTCTGGCTTCACTGCTGCTCCATCCTGGCTGTCTTGGCCCTGAGTGCCTCGTCTAATTGCTCTTCTCCATAGACTAAAAGCACACCTGCAATAGGCTCATAAACTGAATTCACTAACAATAACAGGCCAGTTACTGCCGTTGTAGGTGGATGGCGGACGTGATTGGGAATTAATTAAGAGAGTCCATATCTTACCATTTTACTCCTTTCAACAGATGGCCAAGACTGCAGAGGTTTTACCGTCAGAACGAGTGCTGCGACTGGCTCAGAGAGTACAAAACACGGCACCGAGTTGGTATTCAAATAAGAAGGATGGTGGAGTCGATCTCCAAGAGATTTTTCACAGAAGTTGTAAGTAATACAGGCAACATTACCACAACACCGTTATGACTATGCTGACTTAACAGAGCATGTGTGACAGAATCATAAGATGGATCTGTGAAATGCCCGTTTGTCACTACGACTTCAGATATATTTCAATTGCAGCGGTCACCCCAGTTTAAATTACAGAAACATTTAAATACAAAGTGTGTCTGTGGTAACATGTATTTTAGAAAATGTGATCTTTTCATATTCAAACTAACCCAGAGATCTGTAATGCAGCCCTGCGTTGGCCAGGTTCTGGGAGACAGCTTTGCTGAAATCGAGTCCCTCGGGATGCCGGAGCATTTCTGTGAAGATGAGCTGCTCTTCATACTCAATTCAGATAAAAGGTGAGAGCAACACGGTTTCCACTGTAAAACCTGGCATGTGTTGTGCGTTTCAATCATATTTGAGGGTCGTGACCTCTTGTCTTGTGCTTTCTCGATTTCTGTTTGCCCTCTTATCCTCTTAGGAAAAGTTTGACTCTGAAGTACTATGCAAAGAAAATCCTTTACTTCCTTCGGCAGCAGAGTATCCTGAGGAGTTTGAAGACATTCCTGGAGCGGCCTGCAGAGCAGCAGTTGGCTCTTGAAGGTGAGGCGTAAATACATAAACCTGACGCCAATCAATTGAGGGTACACTGTGGCTGTCACCCAGTATTTGGCTCGAATTTATAATAGCAACACTTAAATAAATTGCAAATTTCAACGATGTCAACGCTGAGACGCCACTCACCAAAATGAGAAAATGCGGAATAGGGAGAAAAACCCACTGAATTTACTGTGCACTGTAGGTTTCTTACATCCGTGTATTTGATAGTATTTATTATAAGCACAAGTATACCATTTAACTGTAAAGTACACATCCTGAGACTGCACAATCCTCTACTTTTATAGATCTATAAGCACGGCAGATTGCAAAATTCTCTCTCCAGTGTCCAAGCTCGGATCCACACAGAAACAGACATGATATTATTGGAATCTGTTGTTTTGGCGCCCCATTTTTTTGCAGAGTTCACTCAGTATTCAATAAGCATCCTCTTACTTGAATACTCTTTGTCTCGTCTGCCACTCTAGGTGCTATTCTGGTGGACCAGTATTGTAACCCGTTGGCAGATGTCACACTGGAAAGTATATCTGCCGAACTGGATGAGATAACAGACAAAGTGAAGAAGATGCTGAGAATCAAGAACACCTCCCATCCCAGCCTTCGGATCGTTCGAGGTGGCTTTCAACACGCAGAAAACTTTACTTTAACATTACGGACATTGGTGCTGGTTTTTAAGGCCCTGTCTCAGTAAATTGGGAGAAAATGAAAACCAGTATATTTGCTCGTACAAAGATGTCTGCCTCATAATGTGAACCCCTCAGTTGCCATTAAATGTCTTTTCTCGTGTAGGTGACACTTTTGTCGTAGGAGACTTTGAGCTCCAGAGGCAGGTGGTGTGTGCCCTCAATTCTGTCTTATATGAACAACTCAACTACAAGGGCAATGAGTTTGACTACTACAACCCTCTGAACTCATACATCCACCAGGTAGGATTCACATCACAAACAAGCATTTTTAAACGATTGAGAATATTTCACGTGACTGATTAGGCCTTCTTTTTTTTTTTTTATTCAGGTGCTACTACGCCATACAGGCATTCCAATAAGTCTTTCGGTGCTCTACATGACATTGGCCCAGAAGCTTGGTGTTCAGTTGGAACCCATCAACTTCCCCAATCACTTCCTTCTCCGGTGGTGCCAAAAACCAAGAGGGTACGGATGGAAATGAAAGAAGTTAAAATCTCCCACAAACCCGACTGTCAGTCATGTAGTTTATCATCTTATGGGGAGAGATGAGCTCACTTGTTTATCTTCTTCCCTTGGATTTGCTGATGGCAGTGATAATGAATGCAAATTTCACTGGCATCAATGAAAACGTTTCACACCAGCAACAAACAACAAATCTATGTTTAAAAAAACAAGCGCTGTCTTTCCCACCTGTTCATGCAAATGTGGTAGTGTGGCCACACCCAAATTTGACTGTGGATCTTCTTTCCCAACAACAATAACATTTTTTTTTTTAGTCCATTCCCAATATATTTTTAAAGCTTCTTCAAATTTTGAATTGTGAAAACGCTTTTATGGACACATCTGGAGTGTGTTAAGACGATGGACCACATTTAGAATTGCTAAACCTGAGCATCTCACAGTGATTTAAACTGAAATGGGTCCAAAATCCATTTATTTATTAAATGTCTGTAACTTTGTTCTTGCAGGAGTGAGGACATCTACGACTTTGTCTATATCGATGCCTTTGGTAAAGGCAAACAGATGACAGCCAAGGAGTGCGAGTACCTCATCGGCCAGCAGGTGACAGCGGACTATTACAGTGCCATCAGCACCACTGAGCTGCTCCTCAGGATGGTGGGAAACCTGCTCAACATCGGCAAAAGAGGGTACGAGAAACTGACCGGCCACACGTGAAGCCATTAGATGATGAAGGTTGCCTCAGGAGTTATTTACCTTTTCAGTTTTAGTGAAAATCCCAGTTTCCAACTGTTCAAGTATACATGAATATATAAAATGAAATATAATACACTAACCAAAGAAAACCCAAAGTAAATAACCAAGGTTAATAACCCTGGTTTACATGTTTTAAAACTTGGGTTACTAATGTGAAAAAGCATAATAAGGTTAATCAATTATTAACTGAGTGTGGTACATAGAAAAAGCATTCAAATCACATAATCATTAGAAAATTTCAGATAAAAAAAACTCTAAAATACAGTTTAGTAACACCTACTTTTGTAAGATATGGATTTTTTATTCTGGATGTGTAGGTTCTAATTTTATACATATTTAGAATACATCGCGTTTCACTAGAATTTAAATAATACTTGATAAAGGTCAGCCCACAGGTGGTTACCTCAGAGTTCAAGAGGCTAAATGATATATAAGCGTTAATTTTTATTATGATTTAATATCACGTCCTTTGCTTATTACCGTGTTGCTTTCCTCAGAGAGGGCAATGAAAAATCCTACCAGCTACTAAGAGACTCCCTTGACCTCTACCTCACTATCAACCCAGACAACGTCCAGTACCTTCTGCTGCAGGCACGTCTCTACTTCCACTTGGGCATCTGGCCAGAAAAGGTCATCACACAAAAAACTTTTAGTTAAGAAGTATTAACAACGTTGGTCAACTACACTCAGGGGTCAGAAAAATTCACCAGATCTTTTTTTTCTCGTTTTTTTTTTGCTCAACCTCTCACAGGTGCTGGACATCCTGCAGCACATTCAGGCATTAGATCCCTCCCAGCATGGAGCAGTTGGTTACCTGGTGCAGCACACACTGGAGCACATCCAGCACAAGAAGCATCCTGCAGCTCCTGAGGTCAAGAGACGCAGTGCAGCAGAACACTTGGAGGTCCAGTACTCGGTCGGCCTCATCATGAAACACAAGCGGTGGGTCACTGTAACGCAGATTATGAATCATCCATCGAGCAAGTACTCTTTTTTTTTTTTTTTTTTTTGAGACGCAGCAGCATGTTTATTTATTCATTATCTGTTGCATTACCTTGAATAACGCTTACCCCTTCTATATCTGTGTTCTATATTAGTCACACTTGCACAGAAAATGTTTTGCGGTGCATCAGTAGTCACTAATATATCAAACCTTGCATTATAAAAGATGCTCTTTTTATCTGGATTTTACCAAAATTAATAATAATTGTCATCCGTAAATGTCCATAAGTAGTAAGATCTTGTTCTTTAAATAAGCAGGGGTAACATAATGCAGGAGTTCTCTCAGATGATCGACCTCAATGGTCTTTATTGCTGTTTGGGTCTCATGGGTCACTGGTGCTAAAAGGGAACCCACCACAAACACGAAACACTTCATTCGTAATTGTGAGATACTAAAAGGGAAATGTGTCAGGTTTTCAGGATGTTTGTGTACTGGCAAAAACAAATTGCTGTGGCTTCATCCGTTGGAAAATTGTGGTTTCAAAACAATCATTGTTATAATTAGCAGCTACTGGTTTTAAAGTAGTGCACCATCCAGGGAGTGGTAGTTTGATTTGACGTTGGTTATGCTGCCCTGGTGATGGATGCCAAGGTGGACAAGAAGGTAAACTTTGAAAGCGAAGAATCAACGTACAGAGGACATCAGTGTGTGCCTCCTCAGACCGTCACGGAGCGTCTGTAGCTCTGATAGTGAAACTGATACGCTTACAACCAAGGACAAACATAAACACAGCTAACCACAATTGATAAGGACTGCACACGTGTCTGTCAACAACATGCGGTTCTAAGAGCTACGGACGGTCTTTGACTGTCTGAGGAAGATCTCGCTGTATTGATAACGTGCACCAAGGCAAACCCAAGTCTGAATACAAATCACATTTACTGCAATGTCTAAACGGGTCAAGATAAAATCACCGCTGCAGCACCCCCACAGTGTTTTACGTGTTGTGCCACCGTGCAACAATAAACTGTGGTGCAGCAATCCATCACAAAGGCTAAAAGCAGCTTGACTTTCATTTACTCGAGTTTGTTCATCTACTCCAGGTCAGGTTATAACTGTGTGATCTACGGCTGGGACCCCAAGTGCACCATGAGTCAGGAGTGGATCACCACCATGAGGGTCCATCACCTGTCCAACGGGGCCAACCAGCCCTTCTACAACGTCCTCGTACAGGACGGCACATGCCGCTACGCCGCACAGGGTACGGCTCACGCACGAGACAATTCACGTTACTGCTATGAAAGGATGCACCATTATTTGGATAAGTTAAGCTGTCTAACTGTAAATGGATTTGTTACACGCTACAGACGTTGAGATGATTCTCTTAATGTACACAATCGTGGCAACTATCTCCTAAATGCTGCAAACGATAAGAAATGACACACGATGGAAGCTTTGTGTTTAATCTGATTATTATCTAATAATCTGATTATTGCAGCATCTTCCTTGGTTAATCTTTTATAATAATAATAATCTTCATGAAGTCTTGTTTTGCTGATGAGTGTATTAGTTAGGTTGTCAATGCAGCAGATGAAGCGACGCCTGCAAATACAAATCGAGCAGTGTTTATGTTGTTTCTCCCCCTCTGATGATGATAATGATAATGATGATCCACAGGTTTCCTCATTTGCATGCATGTGTCTTCACTCCTTCAGAATTCACCTGAGTGCTGTGTATTGTCGCATTAGAGTTAATAAGTGTACCTAACACACTGGTAACGTGGAGAGCATTTTAATTCCTTACACCATCGCACTCTCGTCCTTCTCCAGAGAACCTGGAGCCCCACTCGGCCCCCCTGGAGATTGGCCACCCGGAGGTGGGTCGATATTTCTCTGAGTTCTCAGACACCCACTACGTTGCCAATGAAGAACTGCAGGCACGATACCCAGAGGACATGGAAGAAACCCTGGGCACAGTGCAGGAGCTCTACCAGAGACTGGCACCCAGCTCTGGAAACCAAGACCAGGCTGCTGCCACGGACCAAAGCAAACACGAAGCCAAGTCCATGTAACGGTGCAGCTGTGTCCAACACCCTAACTGGGCTAATCCAAATGTGGTCACCTATTCTCTATTCACGATCTTAACTAACTCACATACTCAAAGCCAGGCTTCATTTACAAAGTCAAATGTGCGACAGTGAGGTTTTTGTAAAAAGTTGTCCGCATACAGTATTTCAATGCACTGGTTATTTGGTGTAGCAAAAAATGAATCTGTGACGATGTGATCTGGAACCTCCTCCTCTGGTTCCTGTATTGGTCTGGAAAAAATGATGCTGTCCACTGATGGAAGTTTTGGGAATGGGCCATAATCTGTGGAAGCATGATTCAGGCTGCACCAATACACAAATGGCCAAATATTTACTATATTTTTTTAGAAGAAAAAGGTATGTGCAATATAATTGTATGAGCTAATTGTGAGGATTATCACAATGAATGTTCAGCGGAACCATGCCAAAACTCTGCAAAGGAGGATCTAGACCTAGATCTAGAAGTCGACGGTTCACTGGTTGTGTATACAAGTTTATCTTGTTTCAGCCAAATCCAAGGAATGCTCCATTAGCCAGATGGCACCGCCCCCTCACCCCGCCTCCCCAAGCCTGCGGAACAATCGCCACCTCCATCCCCAATTACAGTGACACGAGAAAGATTTTAAAGAGAACACTTTGAAAACTGTCCTTTTATGTCCACATCTTTCCACCAAACTTCATGCACTTGTGAAAGTTTGACTTTCATATTTCTAAAACATCCCAGATTTCCCTCCATTGTGTACTTACAGGTGAAACGCTGTAGATTATCAGAGCTTATCAGTGTTGAGCTATTAAAGGAAGGGGACTCCACCATGTTTACTCATCAAATTATGTTAATTGGTCATGGAGGGCATCATTCAGCACGTGAAAACAATTCTAGAAAAGCTTATGAGGCTGTAGAAGGTGCTGTGCAAACTCAGGGAAACTGACCTCAATGACATCATTAGGGTTACTTCCTGTTGGTGATAAAGGCTGAAAAACTCAAGCCACTACTGGAAGTGTGTGTTGACTCAAATAACAAGCCTTAGTATCAAAATCTAGTACCAACACATTTTGTGTAATGCACAAATAGAGAATAATCTGTGATGTCATTGAGCTCCGGTTCCCTGAGCTGCTGAATAATTGTCCCATAATCAAAAAACTGAATTTGATTACATCAGATTGAAGCAGTCGCCCCTAAAATGAAAAAAAAAAACACACACACAAAAAACTCAAATAAACTTGAGTTTGGGGGAACTTTCAAAATAAAATGTGTCAATTGGTTTCAAATGGTTCTGCGTCTTTTATTTATTATTATTAATTATTTATCCCAAAAAAACCCAGCAGAATATCCAGGAAGAAAATTCACATTTATTGAAGTGATGTGGCGTTTTAAAGTGAAGATCCACACGCTGGAGGTGATTCACAGCAGGAGAGGATCACAATGCGGCTGGAGCGGCGCTGTGGGGTGTTTAGGACCTTGCGGACGCGGGTGTTTTACGCTTAACTTCCCTATAGAGGCGCAGTGAAGTGGATCCAGTCAAACCTGATCGTGCGTCTTTACGCACGGAACCCTCGGCAGCAATGGGAGCTTCGCAGACGCGCTCGGAGCCTCAATACCTAGACCTGGCCCAAAAATCAGGATGTAAGTATGTTCTTGGAGAAATTTGAACTTAATGACACACATGTTGCATGGAATCAAGTCCTTTCAGCTTTTTAACAAATGTTGCGCCTGAGACTGTTGTGGTTCGGGAAGTAGAAAAAGCAAAGGATGATTCACACGTGGACATACAAGTGATGAAGTTTGCATATCTTTGAAAATTTACATTACAGAGCCAGACAGCAAACGGCGACTGAAAGTTAGAGCGTTAATTTCCACAACTTTGACGGGCAGAATGCAGCAGAACTTCAATGCCTCGATTGTGAAAAAATATATGACATTTAAAACACAATGCACAGTGAAATAGCGAATTAAATTGCAAAAAAATAAGAGGTGTAAAAGTAACCGTGACCTAGGGTCTGCCAGTACGATGTCGTAATCATCAATAACTGCTCATTGTTTACTGGTTTAGTGCTGTGGGTTGGGCCACGTGTGTGTGTGTGTGCTGTAAACACAATCTTGAAGACGATCTTACTTATCTGTCATAAATACTCTTCCTCATCCTCCACTCAGGATGGAAAAGTTAATGAAGAAATGAAACTGTGTGCAGACACAAACAGCAGAAGTTTCTGGATCCAATTAGATTTACTCACTTCTGCTTGCGTCAGCGTTTTTTCGTGTGGGTTTTTTTTTTTATGGCCGTTAAAAAAATTAGGGCAGATGTTTTGTCTTATCTTGTCGTGTAGAGTGTTAGGAATATTACAGCTGGGGCCCATCCTTCTTTTAACTTCAACTTTAAAAATAACAATGACGAATAACCAGACTGTAGTTCAGAGGATTAGTTCATCTGAGTAAGTGTTGTTACTTACTAAAGTAGGTTAAAGGACAAAATTACTGTTCACATTTGGATTACAGATTGCACTTATTTATTTGAAAATATGGCTGACATGAGATCTATGACTAGTTTAACATTGACAGCGGGATAATGAAGACGAGTTGATTTGTCTGAGATTGTACAGGGCAGTGACGGCAGTGACACAGTGACCATTAAAACAGTTTTACAGCCGAACAGTTTCTCCAGCTTCTATTTCCTCGACCCTGATATTATCAGGAACACAATGAAGTGAATTAGTCTCCAGTGAGGAAATCTTTCATTCCACCAGCACGTCTGAACCTGCTGGTATTGCAGAAACCTGTTGTTGTTTTTTTGTTTTTGTGCCATTATATTTGACTGTGTACTATTACTCAATAACAATACAACACTATGAGAGCAATTTACAGATGTCTCACTTGAAAAAGACTTGACAAATTACACTTGAGAAGTAATTTAGCTGCTGATGTGTTGTTTTTTTTTGGATACCTGTACATAAGTATTTAAAATACAATAATTCATTGTCTTCACAGTGGCATTTAAACCTTGGGATCATTTTCAGATAAACAAAATTACTCCCCGTCTCACTTTGTTGAAGCTTTTCAAACTTTATTTATAGATGAACTTGAACTTTGGAGGACACATGAAACGACTTGTACTGTCTTGAGTCTTCTATGTAGCGTTTGAACTTCACATTTATTAAGACAACTTAGAGTCAGTCTATTGAACACAAAACAATTCAAACAACAAAACTAGTTGTTGTGATTTTACCATCACATTTTCTATAAAAATCAAACAAATTTTTGTGATCTCCCAGTCTGCATATTGAAACATCGCCTATTTAACAATTCAAGTAACAAACCTTTTTTGACAACAGTGAAGTAAAAATATCTCTTCTCCATCATATCTGTAGCGAAGTAAAATGAATTAATTTGGAAAAATATTGATCCTCCAGAGTTTCTGCAACACACTGAAGTACTGCAGTGAAGTATTTTTATGTTACTGTTACTACACCGCCGCCCTCAAGTGCACTAAATAAAAATAACAATCCTGTGTTGACAGACACAACTGTTGAGGTCAGCGCAGATGTAATTTCTACATGAAGAAATCTATGTCCTCACCGTGTGTCATCACTTTTGTTGTGAGACAGTGGACTAGTAGCCATTTCAGTGAGTGAACGTAGGCACATGGGGGTTTCTCTGCTGGTCACTTGTTGACCAGGTGATACTTGGATGTTTGATTTTGCTCACAGGAAGTGGCACCAAATTACTGATCTGATCTGATCTGAGTTTAGTAATCAAAAATCTTGTTTCGAGTGATTTCAAAATTGTTAATCGGTCAAACAAACCCATAAATTTGTTACCTGCATGAGATCATGTCTGTTCCAGTAGCATATTCTTTATTCCTCTCCCTCCTAAGCAGCTGCCACTGCAAACACACATTTCGCAGCCAAGAAAAACAGCCAAAATCAACAACAGTGTTTACTGAAACAATTCAAAATGCCAAGCTCGGCTTGATAAGAGGCTCAGCAGAGTGAGATTATAATGTCTGAACCTTTCCCTGTGTGGCCACTATCTCACACGGTGAGTTAATGATTCCAGGAATCCTTTAATAACTGCATGAAAAGACAATTGCACCATTCGGCTGTGTGTTTGCTTTGCCATTAGCCCGATAGTCCAGTTGCACCAATCCACATGATCGCCTTGATTCAATTCAAGACAAAAACACAATTGTAGCTTTCTATTAACGTATACGTATCACAACAATGTACTTTTAAAATCAGATATTCCAGACTAACAGCTGTGGTAATGCAGCGTGTAATGCTTTCTAACCACTGTAAATGTTGTCACAATCTGCCTATCGAAGGGTGTGGATTATTGTGGGTGTGTTGCTCTACTTCATGCTGAATGTTCCTTCTCAGTTTCGCAGGAGCAGATCAAAAACCTTCACAAAAGATTCCAGCAGCTCAGTGGGGAGGAAGAGACCATCAGGTAAAGGACATAAAAGTACAGTCATCTGCTCTGCGTGTGACTTCACTGGAACCATGTGGCCTTTGCTGTCTGCTCTAAAACAGAAATGATACACCACTTGCATCGTGACTGCAGAGATGAATTATGGGTGTTTGCTGGCGCAGACACAAACAAGCCCATATGGTGATAAGACAGTCTCCACACAGACCCTTAAGGCAAACGCAGCACGTCCACAGTTATACATACAGTATACATTATTTCTAACATATTACACACAACGTTTGGTACTTCGACACATGCATAAAAATACACAAACGTCCATTGTGGCTTGCTGGACCGATTCCTTCCCTACGCTGTTGTCCATGTCGGATACTCTTCTGTTTGCCCTCAGATAGAGACAAATCCTACATAATACACGTGATAGCATCAGTGTTGTTTGGTTACTGTGATTGGAAAAATGCATTTACTGGATCTGTATATCCATGTCTTTCTTTATGTTCACATCTCTTGTCGCACTGCAGCAGGGAAAACTTGGAAAGCATACCGGCCCTGATCAACAATCCAATCAGAAAGCAAATTATTGAAGCTTTCTTTGATAAAAGGTGGGTACATTATACCGATTATACGAAATAAAGAGGAAAAATTTAAATTTAAATAATTTTCCTTCACCAGTGTCTCAATATAAGTAAAAAGAAAAAAAGAAACAATCATAGACTTTAAAATGAGTTCTTATGTTACTATTCAAAATGAATAGATTTAAAATGAAATAAAATGTGTTTTGTGTGTTTTAAAATACTTGTACAAAAACCCCATTGGTCAAATTGTCACTCCCAATCCCTAAACTTTGTCTTGTCATGTGTGTTTCCTAGGAACCAACATCAGGATGAGGAAGGCTCCTTCCAAGAGATCGGCTTCGAACAGTTCCTCATGGTCATGTCTCACTTCCGTCCCCCAACCCTGAAGACGACAGAGGAGGAGAAACTGGCCATGAGAAAGGAGAAGCTTCACTGTGAGAACCTGCTTTCTGTTTTACGTATTAGTAATGCAACTGCACATAGCAAGCAAATTTGGCGTTTTGACTGGATAAGTAACATAAAATGTCCAAATTGATTTAAATTAGAAACTGGTTTGATTCCACATGTGCAGCTGCTGGTTTAGGATCACACTAACACCAGATTGGTGGTCAAAATTCTCATGTTCTGCCACAAACATGTCATAATCACGTTTAGCTCTTTTTTTTTTGTTATTTTTGTGTGCAATTGTAATTTTGAATGAATCTACTTTTACTCAGTTAATCATGTGGTTAGTTTGTGAATATGTGAACACACCAAACACACTCAGACCCTTCTAAAAGTGAGGTCGTCATCAAAGCCAAGACACATTTAAATTAGAATAATGGATTTTAAAGGTGATTGACGGCCTTAGTGGGTCTTCACATTCAGCAGCGACTGAATGGCCTAAGGCTTAGTCTCCCACAAACATTCTGCCTAACTTCTTCCTCTACATTAACAAAGAAGTAACATCCTGTGTTCCCCAATATTTCCTATAAATTAGACCAACCAAATGTTTTTACTTTGTCTTTTCAGTCCTGTTCAACATGCATGACACAGACAATGATGGAACCATCACGCTGGAGGAGTACAGGAAGGTGAGGTAAAAGAGTGAACAGTGTCCCATGTCCTTCAATGTAGACATTGTAAGGTGCTTGCAATTTGAGAAAAGATAAATAGATTTCATTATTTCTCTGTAAATGTTTAAGAAAACTGCTCCTGTATCAACATCATCTCAGCTACACGTTAAAGCTGGTTGCTTAATTCGACCCCTATTTGTTATTCTACAGCAATTCCATTATGGACCTCATACAAATATTTTAATATCATTTTAACATTGGTAATATTTATTTTAAATCCTTTACTGAATCTGGATAAAAGTGCCGATTTTGCAGTTTCTATCAATGTTGAAAATAATTTAAAAATCCTAGATTGGCACCAATATACTTGTTGGTTTGCTGGTTAGCACTGTTGCCTCACAGCCAGGTGAGGTTGAGGATTTGCATCCCCAGCTGACTGTTGTCACATATGTGGAGTTTGTATGTTTGCCCCATATCTACGAGGGGTCCCTACCGTTATCTTGTGTACAATTTAGATACTCCAGTTCACATAAGTGTGAATGGTAGTGTAATTGAGTTGTCTGTCTCTATGTGCTTAATTACAGTGTGCAGTCACCAAATTAGTGCTGCTTTTACTGTTCCAGTGGAGCCAAATGTCTTTCTTGCATTCGCCTTCTTAATTTTGATGTACACACTTTGGAGCTGTGCAAGTGAAGATGATTTAAAGGATGTTTTGTTGTTGTTATCATCTCAGGTGGTGGAGGAGCTTCTGTCTAAAAGCGGTGCCATAGGTCTGGAAGCTGCCAAGGCCATAGCAGATGCTGCCATGTTGGAAGTGGCCAGCACAAACGCGCCCCACATGGTAATGGAACCTACAAAACTAACGTTTCTCACAGTCACAGATCTGCAGCAAAAAGTAACACAAAACTACTTTATTGTTTCAGGGACCGGATGACGTTTATGAAGGAATTACATTTGAGCATTTTGAACAGGTTTGCAATGTTCCAGCAATATTTTCCAATATCTAACTGTCAAATATCTGAAATACTACGTTTATGTAATGCGGTAATGTTTTCTTTCTCTCTGCAGATTCTAAACGGCCTTGAGATGGAGTCCAGGATGCACATCCGTTTTTTGGATGTAGACACCTCAACAGTGCACTGTAGGAAGTGAACCTGAACGTTTGAAAACAATATGTTGCTGCTGTTTTTAGCAGTTGGAGAATGAAGGCCCACATTTTTTTAAATATTTGATATGCACTACTATTTTCTGAGAAAGTGAAACAATGTGGATGCATAAAGTGCATTTTTATATGAATTAGAAAAAGTGCAAGGTTTATCAAGGTACTATAAGGAAGTGTAGCTTTAATAATCCAAGGACAGAATATTCTTTTTTCATTTATAAATGTGTTTTTCAAGTGGAAACATAGTAGGAGTTTAATTTGCCCTCTCTAACACACTGCCTGTTCACTCACTGCCATGCTCACATGTTCTAAGTCTCTACTGGCATTCATGAGTCACATGTTGTGTGCCCTGAGGGCACATAGAATTCCTACAGGGCTCCACAATGTTGAAGTCAAATATATAACTGTTCCTCTGAGACTTCATATAACCACTTCATGTAACCATTGTTGGTCAACCAATACCACCAAGCCGCCCACAATCACTCAGTTTTCCTGCAAATAACGATTTTTCTGACAACACTAATACATTATAACACTTCCCTTCGCAATATTATTGCAAACTCTGCACTATGCAAGTGAACAAAATAAAAGAAAGTATATCGAAGGACATATGGCTAAATGAGTTTTCCTCATAAAAGAGTTCATACCTCAACTGAAGGCTGAATCTGTTCCATGTTGGAAAAATCTAATGTACTGGCCTAAGGAGAAAGACATTACTGTAATAATAGGGTTTAAGCGCATTATAGGACACTCTAATTTTTTAATGAGAGTGTCCTATTAATCTCACCCTATGTTAAGAAATCAGTTTGAAAGTTCCTGGAATTTATCAAAATGTAATGGTCAATGCCACACACTTCCACCAACTTTTTTTTCATGATTGGTTCAGCACTGTAATACTGCTAACAGTCAACAAACCAACTAAAGGATGCCATGTGTGCAACATCTGGACAGTCAAATATAAACTGCATGTTATACATAATATACACTGAACTGTCTTGCATCGTATTAAAACCTAAAACAAAAGGAAAGTGATGGAATAAAATGTCAGTTTAAAGAATCAAACTGATCTAAGATGAAAGTCTTACAGAGTCTTCCAGCATCTCAGTGGGATGGATGGGAACCAGACAGGCGGTCATACGGCATAGCTAGGCCGATGTTGTAGTTGTAGCCAGAGGACTCGATGTAGTTGGACCTGCAGATGGGCAGGATGTGATCCTGAGAGGTGGCGTCATCAGAGAAGTCATAATGACAGATGATTCCCCGATGTCTGAGGAAGACAAACAATCGTGTCAGCCATAACAAATATGCTGATTATTAAAATTTGTGGAAAACGAGAAGAAAGGTCGCTAACTTGGTGGTTAGCGCTGTTGCCTCACATCCAAAAGGTTGTGGGTTTGTGTCTGAGTTGACCGTGGTGGTCTTTACTGTGTGGAGTTTGGAGGTTCTCTGCGTCTGCTGATTCATTCTGGGGGCACAGCGGGGACTATCCCAGCAGTGAAAGGCAGAGTCTATTGCAGAGCTGACACAGTGACAGACAACTCAACCATTCTCCCCTTCACACCTATAGTCAATATATCGTCTCCAATTTGCCTCTCTGGAGGAGGAAGGGAACCAGAATACGCAGAGAACATGAAAACTCCACACAGATCAGAGCATGGTCAGGCCAGGATATTATTCATAATCATAAAAAATAGCAACAATATGTGTCAGATTAAAACAAATTATGATGAAATTCACTTTGACTTAGAACTCTAAACTCAACTAGAATGTACATAGGACAGGCCATTTGAAGGACTACGTTTTACTGAGCGTTACACTCGCTGGAGTTGGAGTTTGAGTGACCTGCGATGAGCTGTGAGGTCATCATCAGTGATGCAGGCTCCCCGTGGAGATTTGTCATCAGGGATGTTGGCTGTTACCAGGGTGCTGGCATTGAAGCGGACATGTCTTACAGGATGCCTGGAGCCAAGACAGAGAAACACCTTAAGTATACATACAAGTCATAGTTTTTAATTGTAAAACTGAGTACTCAAGCCTGTTAAACTCACGGCAGTAAAAACATTCATCGTAACTCTAGGACGTTTGTGTGAGCTGTTAAATGATGTTATATATTATGTTGAATGACTAAAAAAGTATTTTAGTTCAAAATTTTGGGAAATATAATTTTATTAGATGATTGGATAATGAAAACTGAATAACTTAGTAATAACAATACACATACATAAAGTATCTTTTGGCAACAATTTCCATGGGATAAAGGTTTCACAGATACATGAAGTGGAAGAAGACACAATCCTGCTCTAAATCTCATCTCACAGCTCAGAGGAAGCAAACTCCCACCTGTTATGCATTTCCCACAGCTTTGCTCCCATCCTCATCTCCCACACACACACCAATCCCTCGCCTCCACCGCTCACTATCTTCCAATCATCTGCTTGCACTGAGGTGACACCTAGGTGGTGAGCGTACAGGGACACCACGGAGGAGCCGGAGCGCAAATCAAACACTCTCACCCTGCAACAGAGGAGAAGAAATAGTTGTAATGTTATAACTAAATGTTAATATTAATGTTAAAAATGAAGAAGTATTAATACAATTGTTAAAGATTGTAAACTTTTGATAAGCTTTTTAAATTGTGTGCATGAAGTAATTTGACAGTGCAGCGTCAGTTAGAATGACCTTAGCAGGAAAATAATCCCAACTATAGTGAGTACAACAGAGTTTCTTGATGATTTTAGACTCGACTCCCTCTTAACAGAGGCGGGGGACTCGTACCAAGATCACACAGAGGGAATTTGTGAAAGACCACATTCATTGGCAGACACAAGGCCTCTATTCTCACATCTGACGGAGGAAGTTTGCAACATCCAGCCAAGAATTCAAGCATAGTAAATCAAAATTGTAGCAGATGTGCAGATGCAAGCTTTTGTTTCTGCTGTATTTGCTCTAACAGAGTGTCTCCCAGAATCCATTTCATCTGCTGCCATCTCTCACCAAGCTGAGCTTTAACAATGCTTTTAGTGGTTTAGGTCATGATCAAATTGTTTTTCCATATGTACAGAAAGGGACAATGTATGAGAAAGCATTATTGTCAGATAAACACCGTACCGATAACTAGGTCAACTTCAGCATATTTACAACGCATTTCTCAGGTAATTGCAAATTATCATATCCATATTATAAATTGGTGTTTTTTGTTGCCCAAGTGCTCAATAAATGCTTATTACTCCATTTGCTTATCTGCTGTAATAGTAATCACAGAATAACAATAAAATGGATGTGATAAAGGCAATAAGAGCAGGATTTTTTTAATGAGAAAAAACATTCTCCTGGGAGCTCAGCTCCATCTGTTGTGACTATGGCTCTACTACAGCTGAAAGCATCCAGGACATGACTCCATCCAGGCCCAAGCTTCTTCCAAGAGTTCATTACCATAATCTAATTCACTTTGGGGAGTCGGACAGATTTTATTTCTGCTTCCAGAAATTTTAAAAGAATCAAAATTAAATGGCTAAACGGACACGGCGGACTTATTGTCTGTAGTTTGTTCGGCACGTCTAGTGGCATTACGTGTGCTACGTTTTAACAATGAGGGTGAGGCATTACTGGCAGACCATGGGGGAACTGTAAATCTAATGTTGGAGTCGGCTCTGTCTTCAGTGAGCTGTCATGGACCGGACTCCTCTTCATTAATCATGAGATGCCTAACGAGAGAAACGTGGGAAACACTTGGACAGATCTTATTTAGTTTTCTACAGTTAGAAACAATGACAAGTCAGCGCACAATGTGCAGCAAAAACGACGAGGGCCATTATATGTGCACTGTCACATCACAAACATTCTAGCAGACTTCCCTTTTCCTAACACCTTTAATGTGAAACATCTGCAGAAAGTGTTGAGCCTGATTTTTAGTAGCAAAGCACCAATTTTGAATAAATTCCACAAATGACAGCTTTCTATTAGAGAAACACAGAGTGTCGAGTGCAGCATAACCATGCTGTACTGATAGAAATTATGCTGTACATTATGCTGATAGTACTATTATCATGCACATACCGGAGCATTTGGGTTTCACATTTTCCCCAGACTTTGAGTACGATCCTTTAACTGAAAACAGATAATACCTAACAGTACCTAGGCGCAAGTCAATCCAATGTCAAATCCAAAATATCTTACTATGAACCAATTAGCCACAGCTACGACCAGTCACTATTTGCCTTGCTCACTCCATCCCCTTTTCCTTCACATTTTCTCCTAAACTTTTCTGCTTACACAGATGTGGCATTCTGTCAGACAGCCTTTATCAGGGGCCCTCATTTTGCTCCCTGGATCTCCTAGAAACTCATTTGGAGGAGAAGAAGGGATGCATTAGGCTTTGGCCTGCAGCCACCCTGTTGGATGGCCAAAACCACCGACTGTCCCTTCATCTCCCTCATTTCCATTTGTCCTCCACTGCACACTGCATCTGGGGGCCAAACTGGAAGAAGCAAGCTGGTGCATCGTGCTAAACAAATCTACATATTTATCAGAGAGCAAATACCAAAAGTATATCAGAAAGAACGATTAAGAGTTTTAACACAGCTGTCTAAAAACACAACCATCTGTATTATTCACAGACAACCACAGTCCTAGCTCACTTCTGGATTTGCTTTTGTTCCAGTTTTCACTTTAACCAGAATGAAATTATTTGCATTTAACAAGCTTTGAGCCATGGGTGTGCAATCAAACCCTAACGAGTTGTTAAAGGCTAAGAAAATGGTTGTTATAATTACAATTTTAGATTACACACGCACCCCATGGTTAAAATCATCCATACATCTATTCTGTATACTTTTATCCTGCTCAGGGTCACCAAGGCTTGAAGTCTACCCAGGCATCCATTGGACAAGAGGCACAGTACAACCTGGATAGATCACATTTGTATTGGAGGACCAACACAAGCAGAAACCTATTCACAGCAGTTTGCAGTTCTCCTAGCCTGCAGGTGTTTGGACTGTATGAAAATATAACCACCTGGAGGAAGATCCACCAGACAGAGAAGATCATGAAAACACAGAAACCAGATTCAGAACTAGAAACGCCTTGATCCAGGGCGTCGATGCTAGCAATGCTTGCCACCGGGCAAATGCGCTGTCTTGTTTGAAGTAGTGAGGCGTTCAAGTGTTACTGTCAAGAATAGCAGTGGTGAATAATGTTGTAAGGCTGAGGCTTTATCACCTTCAAAAACAGATCAAACATTGATGGAGTAACTTATGTGTCACTATCAAAACTCAAATGTTTGAAAATATATGCAGATGCAGATTCAAAGAAAATTTTAAGTCTGCATACAACCTCTAACTATATTTTGATTAATGAAATGATTTTCCTTATGACAAAGAAACATGGTAAAAGATCACACTTATTGCAAATATTTGTTGGAATAGAAAGTGTGTGTTGACTTTACTTTTGCAAAGAATCCCGACGTCCAAACTCTACAGGACAAACCATATCTTAAAAACCCAAAGCAAATCACAAGCAGTGCTTCCAGGATTAAAACGGGATTTGGATGTAAATTCAGTTTCTTTGCCTTCAACGCTATGGCATGTTTCCAGTTTTAACCCAATTTCTGTGTTGCGGTTGTTGTAATTAATTTCTTATATAAAAAAAATAACAAAATATATTTACATCAGAATATCAGACTCGATACAAAGTTAAATATTTTTTGCCTTTCCTTGTTTGTGAGTTGTCGATAACGAGGAAGAAAAGTGAATGGAACATGAACAATATAATGTGGTCTGCCTTTTGATTCAAGCCAGCTACTTAACAGACAGATGGATTTGGTAGTGAATAGAAACAGCGGGGGGCAGTTTTTGGTCGAGACGTGCCAGAGAATTTTGTTTTCCTGCCAGCTCATGCACCACAGCACATCAAACAAGTGAAGAGGAGAGGAGAAAGGCTCTTTTATGTGTCTTTTCCTCATCTGGAGAGCCAGGTTACCGGTGTGGCAAGTACGTACTGAATATGTGTGCATGCTTGGCCGGCGGATGGGATACAGATGGTAAGCTTGAGGCTCCTGTAGTAAGCCAGGTAAAGGAGGGCAGACAGAGTGTATACAGACACACACACACACACACACACACACACACACACAGAGGCAACATCTCTATTCAAACACAAAGAAAGCAATGTCTCAAGTATTTCAATGTTCCTGCCATGTTTTAACAAGCTATTGGGAGCTTAGTTTCACAAGCCGAGAGAGAGATGAAAGAGAGAGAGAGACAGAGAGAATGAGATAATGAGATAGAGAGAAAGAATAATGTACAAACTGAATAAACATTGTCTTCTCTTTCTCAAGACCTATTCTCTACAGCAGGTATCTTCCTCTCTTCAGCCTTCTTCATCAGGTGTCACTGTTGGAGAACGCTTTTACAGGTTTGCTGTTAGATGGAGCGCCTGGCTCCGTTTCAACCAGCTGAGCCAAGGACCTAATTTCCACAAGCGATGGGGAGGATATTGTATCCCATTCAACCAACTCCTACCATGTCCATATATTAAAACGTTGACATCGACTGTTGCTGTGTCCTCACAAAGCTCTTTCATCAGCAGCAACACAAAGTACAATGGAGCCGTGTGTATGTATCAGTGGAAATGAAGGGAACATATCTGTACTACTACACCTGATAGATGGTGCGTGCTTAGTTGGATCACTACGTAACCATACGTAAGGATAATCATTACGTGGCTCAAACGCTACCTTTGCTTAACAACAGCTGCTAAAATTGATGATAGTCTATGTGAAACATCAGCAAACACTCTACTTGTAGTAAGTAACTCTCTACTTGAAGAGTAAGATGCTGACACTGCATGATCCTTGTATGTAAATATGTATTTGCACTTTACCTCCTGTCTTTGTTTCCACAAACCAGCAGATTGGGAGGGCTGTCTCTTAGGTTGATGCAGGTGAAATCTCCAGGTGAGTTTCCCACACAAATTTCCCGCTGGCCTGTCATTAAATTGTACACATGAATCTGGAACACAACAACACAAACAACAAATTATATCAAATCTTCTTTTCAGTACTCTGGTTCAAGACCAATCACTAAATCGACAGGTCATTTTATATGTGCTTCAGATCAACTTTGGATCGTGTTCACACCTCAAACCAATTCCTCCAGAGTTTGTTTGACACAACTAAAGGCCCCCAATATACTTTAAAAGATGAAAAGATGAATGCATAAAGAACAGAACGTGCAGTGTCTTTCTTAAGAATGTCTGTCATTTGACGAAATACCACATTACCAATGAGCGGCCAACTCATATTTTAAACAATCATGACCAGGACCAGGTGTCAGAAGTAGAATAATCTAAGTTCTTCACTTGCGAAATGCACAAACAACACTGACAGAGCATCAATTACCACAAGTTGAGTCCTGCAATTTGTTTTTTTGTCCTGAAAGAGCTACTTTGTGAGTTTAGTTGGGCATTAAGAAAGCATCCTAAAATAAGTCCCAGTTCAGCTGTACGCTCCATTATGGAGACAAAGCAAAAAATAATTTGGACTATCCACTACCTGCCAAAACAGATAACTTTGACACCAATAAAGTATTGTGCTTCTGTAAAACGTGAGATGGCTGTAGCTACATAAACAGGATTATATCCGACACACATATGGCTCAGCTGTATATTCATAATTCTCTTATTTACTCCCACCCAATGCTCTAAAGTCGCTCTGTAACACTGTCTGTCTGGCTCCGAATGGTGGACTGCAATTCTGACAGTAAACAATGATGAAAGTCGTACACAAATGGGGGATGAAATAAACATGCGTAAAGTGAAATACGCAGCCCCCCGCAATGATGCGGACACCGCTATGCCATTTAGGGAAAAAAGATCCTTCTCTCAAATTCCATCCTAATCTAACCGCAAAGTATGCAACATTAACATTGACCTTAAATGATAGAATATTCACTAAGCTAATGAGTATAACATTGAAATGCTGGAGCGCACTGCCAAAATGAATTATCCCTGCAGCTTTTGTTAAAATTGAACAGGTGGTGTCTGAGATACCACATTTTACCTTTAATTACAGCCACCCAATTAAGCCAAAAAGTTTAATTTTACAAAAGCTGGCACACAGAGAGAAGATGTTTCATCCCAAAAGTTTTATCGGAGCAGACCAGTGGTTTAGGATCCAACCCTGAATTGAATTGGATGGACAGTCAGAGAGTCTTTGATATATCTGGGTTGATTCCCATGTGTCCTTAAACAGCACTCAGAACCCCGCCCTGCTTATGAACAATAACAACACATGTCAAGATCTAAATGACAACGTTCAACATCAGATAAACAAAAAGATTACGTAAGGCAACAAGAGTGTACATAAAGCTATGTGGAACCCTGTCATCCTGCCAGTATTTTAAAAGCACAGCAGCACTAAAAGCATCAAAGTCAGGGGAACCAATCAACCCAAGAGCATACTTCAATTACAGACAGAGATGCACACCATTGCTTCTGGCTTGCCGAAAACTTTCTTCATACAAGTTACAATGATGTCATCTGGAGCTGGCATAATTGGTCTATTAGCAGCAGTGTATTCTCATCCAAACGAGACAGAACAAACAAGATAACTGCCAGGCAAAGCTGTCTTTGAATAATTAAAATGATAATGAAATCAAACCAAGGAGGGAGGCAGAAGACAGTGTGTAAAGAGAGTGAAAGGAGGAAAAGGAAAGAGGATGAGAGCATGAGGGTGAGACACGGGGACAGAGCGACAGTAACAAAGACAAACTAGTTAATGGGAAAGAAAAAAACGGGATATGATGTAAGCCTTGAGTAGGTGCCAGTACGTTTTGTGTGTCCAGCTTTCTCTGTGCACCACCGTGGGGCAAAGCCCAAATCACACTGGACTTTGAAATGACAGCTTGATAGGATTTGGACAATGGAAGAGGGAGGGGTGAGTTGAGAATGAGGGAGGGGATGAAGAAATTAGGTTCAGCCTGCTGTTCTCCATGAATCATTAGAGTTTTGGGAAGATGTTTTCATTAAATAGCTGCCCAGCTCGCCTACTAAAATGAAGAAATGTCACTGAGGGAGATGAAGGGCTGCTTTGTGATCACTAAGGGAACATTTTAGAGAAAGCAGCAGAATAATCTGGAGCGTGGGTATCGAGGAGATGTTGGCTTAATGTATTCGTTACAGTCCTGGTGAAATTTGCAAACAAAAGGAACACCAGCGTGTCTCTGGAATTTAATGTAATTTCTAACTTAACTGCAAAAACAACTGTGACAATTTTACTGCACTTTTCACGCATTACCATTGCCTACCACTTCTATAACACTATCTATTCTCTTACAATGCATAGAAGTCCACAAACTTTGATTAGTCTTACGTGGATTATAGACAAAGAAACACATCTGGTTGTGACACCGTGTGGACAAACAGAGATTAGCATATTGGAGCAGACACATAACAATGGCAGGCTCATGGTCTGACATTTCTGACACAGAATGGAGTCTTTAAACTTGTTGTATTTAACTCTCTCTGCTCTTATGCACCTATAAATGGATAAAACGTTTTTACAAAAACCTTGCAATCTCTGTTTTTGTTGATTTATAATGTATTCAATTTGTGTATTTGTATGTAAAGCCCTACAGAGCCCTGCGGGCAATTCAGGTTTATTTCTCCACAGTGTGTTCAACTTGGCTCGCAGTCATGCTTTACAATAAACAGAAGCTGGTCTCAGTTGATCAAACTGATTAAAGAAAAGGAAAATTAATGAATAAAGAATTTTAATCTCCATTTTTTGTGACAAAAAACTCAAGTGGTGGAATTTACTCAGCCATCTGTTTAAGGCAAATTAATAAAATCTAGCTGTATATAGGTACCAGAGGAGATAAAAACACAATAAAAAGCAAAATAAATAAAAAATTTGGTCAGATGTATGATTGAATGATTGACTTGGTATGAAAGAGGTTTTACATTACATTAGTAATTCCATCCTGCACCCCCACAAAGATTTGAATATTCTTTAAGGCAGATTCACTCACTCAAAAGCATCTTCTGGTGCAAGGCGCTGTTCACTGTAGTATACAGTATATTTTAATTAATAGCAGGTCAAATGTGGAAACAAAAATGAGCTGCTGCAGATACACATAAAAGTCAGTTAAAACTTGTATGCTGCAAATTGTATTCATATGATTCTGTTTTCACCCAATTTTGTATTTTTTCTACACAAATATTTATTTATTTAAAACATTTTAAATGAACACCATTATCATTGGATTCTTCTTTAAATGAAACGAGACCTACATTAATGCATTTGCTGGCTTTTTAAAAATAAACTGTATTTTCCTGATGTCCCTTTCAAGTATCTATCTAAACAGTGATCTGTCCATTCTACCATCTGTTCATACGGACATCCTCAGTCATCCTTAGATGCTGCTCATCACACCATGCCCCGCATCCATTCAGACCTCTCAACCAGGTTTGGTCACTACAGTCTGTATTAAATCACTGTAGTGGTTGGATGCTGTGCCAGTGGGGATGCCAGCTTGTGCTGAATGCCCAGCCACGAGCTGGGCGGACGCCTGAGGGGCCCCAGGGCCACTGGCAGAACAGACATGAGGAGTAATGAGGACCTGGAGATTGGTTGTGACCACACACACACACACAGGCATATATATGCAGAGACACACTTCCATTGGAATCTTCACGCATATGACAACGTTATTTTTGAATCTCTACTCACGCTCCCTCGCAGAGAAGCACATATTAGTTTCACTGTTGATGGAAAACTTTGTATGCCTTTGATTTCCAATCACTTGCAATACAAAGGGAAGGAAAGAAGGAAGATAAGAGGGAATAAGCTAAAGCAGTGAAGGGGATGAAAATGAGCAAAGTAAGAAAGGAAGGAACAAATTAAGGGAAGGTTGAGATAAGTGTTTACACATTGTTACTTATACACAATAATCTTGTTGAAATTGTCAAAAATCCATTTACAAACTTAGGTAACAAATCTAATTCAACACCTCCGCATGCATTTCTACAACTGGTAGACCCATATACTGATTACACAACATGTATCATGCACAGTATATACAGAGAAGAGAACAAGCCTAAGTGCTAAATCAAAGTACTGAGTTGATGCTAATATTGTGACATCTGGGAAACTAGAATCTGCAAAGGAAGAAGCAACATAGCAGTAAGATGCTCAGTTGAGTGGATAGCTTCTCTCTGAAAGAAGTAGAAGAAAAGTGGGAAACAGAAACAAAGTAAAGCACCAATTTATACTAGAAAAAAACACACACACACACACACAAAAAGCCTTATTCAGCTTTGAAACAATTGATTACCCCAGTCTGAATCAAGTGGAAAAATGACAATATGGTTGGCATCATGTCATTTGAATAGAGATGTAATATTTTTTTTTTTCATACCTGAGAAAGGAGTGTTAGATGACTTCCTTATGAGCCACCTTTTTTGACAAGTTTTAATGAACATATGTTGTTTAACGGCTGCATAAAACATGTCTAGCATCTCTGGCAAACAATTCATGCTATGTGATTTTCACAGAATGAGATTACTGCCGCAGGCGCGACTAGAGTGACAGACTGATTAAATTTCAAATATATTAATTAGGAAGTGAAGTATGCTAATCATGAATTGGCATAATTTATAAGCGTGTTTTGATTATGTTCACCATGGAAACAAGGAAGTTAGGAAGACTTTTGGGGCTTCTGTGCTACAAAGAAGATTGAATAATATTAGCCATAAACTATTATAAGCTACCATGACAGCATGTCCAATCTAAAGGGCAGAGTCTATTTAAGACAGGCACGGCTGCTTTTTTATTATCTGGACAGCTGAAGACAAACTAAAGACAAATTATAGCAGTGCGAGAGGAGGAAATGAAGGTGAGATGTTTTTGGAAATCTGATCCCTCCCCTTGTCATTGTATACCTGAGCATCAGAAAAGTTCTCCAGAGTTTTAAAAGTAGAATACACGTGGTTTGGGGATTAAAGGGTGGACGAAGGGGGAGACACGCCACTACAGCAAATTGACATGAAAAACTTTCATTTCTGAATATGCCATCCTGTTGTGTGAGCATGGGACACTTTGGCAACATGTTTTACCACACACTCCAGAATGTTAACTAGTTTTACTTTTATTTATCTCTCATTGCTTCTCTTCATTGGTCCACTGTGTGGTGCTTTAGTTCTGCCACAGAGTTGGTGAGAGTCGAGTATATCAGTTGTGCACGCGCTGCTTGATGAGATGATTTTCTGCACTTATGTAATACACATCTGGTTTGTAAATATCGAAAAAGAAATGTGCATAGAGTGCCCATTATACAATATGTATAATGTATAGCTGTGTATTTTGAAGTATTTATTTTGTGTCTTGACATGGGACAAAAGCTACACACTAATGTGAAAAGCTGAAAAGATGACTAGTGGGTAACTGAACCACAGTTGCTCTCCCATCCCAACAGAATATGTAGTTTATCTCGTGGGTGTGTGTACTTTCTAAATAAAGGTTCAAGACTCATTTAAGAGCACAGGGTTCTTGGAAACGCAACTCATTTAGAAACAAACAAGGGCCGCTTGGTGAACAACAGTTGATTTAAAGTACAACTAAAGGCTGTAGTAATTAGACGCAAAGCCCAGGAGGACTTGGTGCTATTTAAGCAAGCTATATCTACTATAAACAAAAGCCCTACAGGTACATTATATTCATTTCTAACGGGACTCTGGAGGAAAGCCCTGCACTGGAAGTTATAATGATAGCGCTGTTAGAAGACCAACCTAACTTCTACATATTTGGAATGCATGCATCATTATCCGCAATGCAGCTATAATGCCACATTACATCAGCTGAAAATGTATACTGGACTTTTAATTTAACAAAATGCTAAGTGTGCTCCATATTCAAAAGGAGGGGGCATGTTTTCTCCAGAAGCATTTAATTTATTTAGGAGAGAGGATGGATGATGGGTATTTCGGCTACAAGCCAGTGATTAGACTGTTAATGGCCTGGAGCCAAAACCTGTCTCCTCTGTTCTTCCCTAATGAATGGAATTCTTCAAAACACATCTTTTCTTTTGCGTGCAAACCGCATTATTTAGCTTGTTCAGTTTCCAGTTTTTCAGACCTTGCACCTGTTCAGAGCACAATTGACCTTGTTAACGCCATGGAAACATTTCATTTCCGTTAAAGAGGTCCAGACAGCAAATTTACAACAATGCCAAAAGCCAACTACTATTCAGATTGCAGAATTTCAAGGTTTTGCCATGTAGCCTGTCATTATTCAAGGTTTAGAGGGAAACAATACTATGCCATCCAAATTTGGAGTTTGGCCATTTTCCTTCCCCATCTGAGCAACTCTGTGTTAACACTAAAAGAGCCCTTGATACAGCTCCATCAATTCCATTAACACACAAAGACTAGATATCTGTTATACATTTGAGACTGCTACTCACAATGATTAACATAATATGTGAATGCATGACAGCATTTGCTATAATAGCATGCATACAATGCTTCTCCAAAACACAAAAAAATTCTCTGAACAACGACAGCCCAGCTTAAAAGGTCAGTTTACCCATATCACAAAAACATTACCCTTGCCCTTAGGATTTAACCTTGGAAAATTGTTTTGGTTTTGTTAACATTTTGCCATATAATTGCTGAAATTCTGCCACCAGCTCAATATTATGTTGATTAATGTGCAACTCATGATGTAAAAAGTTGCAGAAATCGACAGAAAAACGGTCCCACCCAACCCTCAAAAACAACAAACGTCTGTGTTGCTTTGGATAATCAATACATTAAGATTATCTGAATGAAAATTGTGAATGAATACTTTTAATTGTGATTCAATTTGTAGGTACAACATAGAAAAAAATGTTCACCTGTTCATTATAGATATTTCTCATAAATGTCTGTTGTAATTACTTTTACTTAAGTCATTCCACTGAATTATTCACAACTGCTTACCATATTGTTGATTTCAAAGAAAAAACGGTTTAAGTAAGTCAAGTAGCCATTACATGGCATAATTAGATAATAAAGTGTCAGTCTCAAAAACTGTCTTTGGCCAAAAGTCCAACACTGTAGTGAACAGAGAAATACTAAAAGTGTATATAGAGTCTGAACCCACCTTGTTGCCACCATCATGCATGGCCCAGCCGCTGCTCTTCACACCCAGTGCAACATGGGAATTGGAGGCATCCAGGCAGGTGATGGGTTGGCCGTAAACTGCGTGAAGTGTTCGTGGCTCCTCCTCCCGGGGATCCAGAAGGTAAACACCCTCCCCTGCTGCCAGTGCGGCCAGTGGACACTGATGTCCTCGGCCTGGGACCAGGACCATGATTTCTATCTGCCAAACAGACAGGCATGAGGGCACACTTTACTTTCAAAAAGAGGATGTGTCCACCATTTTTTTGTAAATAAACTAGGAGCAACAGTAAATTTGTAAAATAAAATAAAAAATGACCAAGACCAGCTCACCGCTTTAACTAATAGAGGAATAAGAACTACTTTATACACTCTCAACCTGGTTGAAAATAAAAATAATGATAATTTCCCAGATGTCCTTATAATACCATAAAAAAATATCTAAATATAATAGAAATGATTACAAAATATATTTAATAAAATATTGTTTTGCTATAAAAGGGGTGGAATACATTCTTCAGGCACTCAAGATAAAATAATATGACAGACTTACAGTTTTGGGCAACTGAACCTGGCAGAGTGACCTCCAGTAGCCACAATCATCAGGCCCGACTAGCCGAACGTCTGCTCCAGCAGTGGAGCCCAGGACAGGACTGTCGGGGCTCAGGGCCAGAGTCTGGACCCCCTCTGGAGTCTGATAGTGGTGAATGGGCTCTCCACCTGTCTCTGTGCTCCACAGGTCCACACAGCCTAAAGCCAAGACAGAGCAACAGTCACTCTTGTGTAAACAGATGATCCACTATCCATCAATTTATCCTCCTTTTATTTGTTTGGCTCAAATTGCATGAAACAGAGATATCATGTAAATCTCTACCAATGAGGTTTACAATTTTACTCATTTTAATAATGATTTTAGTTTAGTTTAGTCTTTAATTTTCGTTTACAGTGCATGTTTAAAAGAAGAGGAAGTTTTGCATTACAACAAAATAGTTTATCCTGATAGCCTCGCTTCAAGACCACCCTTATTTCAGTTAAACCTTTTAAATTTTTAATTCTGAGCTTTGCAAGATTTTTTCCCTTTTACCTACAAACTGCATCTGATATTTACCCAATTGTGATTAATAATGTGTGAAGGACTGTACGACTACAAGAAAATTTAAATTACACATCTACATAAACGATGACATCAAGGTGATATAAAGTGCATAAAGAACTCACAGCATAACCAGCTTCCTCATTTGCTGCATGAGTGCACACACACTTACCATCTTCATAAGCAGCAGCAGCCAGTGTGTCGTTAACCTGGACGTGATTCACATATGGTCTAGGTTGTGCGTTTGCTGACAGTCTGTTTGTTTTCAGGTGGGAGGCTGTGGAGTCCCAGTGTGTAGTGTCCCATAGCCTAACATCACCAGAGGTGTACCTGAGAGACATAAATACACCGGGTTATAGTGTACATACACTATATAACTCAAATATGTGGCTTTTCCACCACAGTGATCCTGATCCAGAAGTCAGTATGTGTCAGCCTTATAAAGAAACTCAAATATCTAAAGTGAAAGTGCTCATTGTGAAGAAGAGTGGGCTTTTGTAGGACTGGTTCTCTAATTTTAGGGACATAATTTCAGGCCAGTTGAAGAAGTTGTAGAAGTATGAATTGATGAGAGGATGTCAATTGTGGCACTGGCACAAAAATGTTTTTTCTCCTGACACTGTTTCTGCAATTTTCTTGCAGAATTCTACCTCACCTTGTGCCGTGTTTTCTCTCCTTACTGATGAA
The DNA here is from genome assembly GCA_900303265.1 of Brotula barbata. Lineage (NCBI taxonomy): Eukaryota > Metazoa > Chordata > Actinopteri > Ophidiiformes > Ophidiidae > Brotula > Brotula barbata. Next base: position 28,716 of record OMNV01026126.1, on the reverse strand, counting down.
GCACTGAGAAAGTGGTCCTACAATAAAGTCCAAGCTTATTTGCCCCCAAACTCCATTACAAACTCAGCTGCACTCAGCAGGCTCTTGTTTTCACACACCTCCTCTGCCCTGAGCTCTTTCCTCAAGCCGATGAGCTCTCACTGCTGGAGACAACAACCTGCCAATGTTTCCACCTCCACAGATACCATCATGTGTGAGCAAGTATCCGCTTCACAGCAAGCGTGCCCAAGTGTGTGACAGAGTGACAAATAGTGAGAATGTGTATGTGTTTGGCATCCCAGGTCTTGACAGGAAGTTTGTAATAAGAAAACACACTTTCACTTCATTAGCAGGAGACCGCAATGTCTACTATCCACAGGATTGATGCTGAATGTCATTTGAGAACTTTGTTGTAACTGCAAACTTTGTGCAACTCACTACCGCCTTTATTTACAGCTTCCCAACATCAGTGAGATCACATGTATGTTATGTTTACTTAAGATTTTATGTTGAAAAGGGCAATAAATAGATTAAAGATGACATAATTGGAATGGGCATAAACACCATAGGTGTATTCTAAGTAAAATACCTAGATTGCAATGATTCAAAAGGGATCTGTGTTAATCTGTTCATGGCTAAGTCTTACAGAAAAGGCATTCAGAGTAGGATCGTGTATGATCTCTATTCAATTTCTACACTTTTTGGCAATACTTGTGGACATGAAAAGACACAAACAAAATGATTTATCCAATGAGACACAGCAGGACTGAGTTTTCTAAAAAGAAAAACAAGGCACTCTATTACCATATACACTTTAAACTCCGTATGATTCAAGAGTAGTGCTGACCACAAGGTGGTGCCAATACTCCAAAATACTACTTGACAGATTGGTTGGTTGGTTAGTTATGTTTTCACTGAATCTGTAAGAGATAGTTTTGAGACATCCTGCTGTATTATAGCTTTCTAAGCCATTGTGGCACAAGCACATGTGTTGTATTTATTCATTGATCGCTATTAATTATGCCAGTTTAGACCTGTGTGGCCAAATGTCTGTCAAGGCAAAGGTTTATCATTCATTACATTTGCACATATCTGTTGTCACAAATGACTTTTAGGTTGGAGTAACTGAAACTTACCCAGCCAGGACAAAATTATCACATGAGCTGACCTCACACAGCACTTTCCCAAGGTCAAACTGCAGCTGGCTGATGGACCCCACTCGATTCTGAGCACAAAATATTATTTTGCCTTCTTACTGCTGTTTGTGACATGGTGAAACTGATAAACAACATAAGCATGACACAAATTTGATTTCATTGTCGTGACCTGTGTAATTTAGTGAATGAGCCGTCTATCTTTCTATGTTTTTCCGTTACAATTCAAAATCGAAGCTACAATTGCAAACAGACATGTGGAGCAACATTAATAATTCACATCTAAACCACATCGTACACTGATTCTTGGTGATGAGAGGGCCTGTTGGCTCTCTGCTGGTGGTCCCAAAATGTGTGTGTGTGTGTACGATACATTACTGTACACTACAAAAATATATCTACCCTTTTCAATTTTTAACACAATATGTTAGTTACATTTATACAGTGCTTCATATTTTATTCAAATATCTATTCTGTGCTTTTCAAATATTTAGAGGTAATTGGAGACATTGAGTTCATGCACAATTCTCAAGTTGAGAAATCAAATTGACATTGCACTCTTTCCAGAGAATCTGTGCATTGTCACTGGTGGCATTATAGTTTGATATCCATTCCTACTGCACATGTGTTTGAATAAAAAAGTAAATCTGATTCATCATCATCTCAAGCTCACCTTCCAGTTGGCGCGTATTGTTTTGGTGGAGTTCCTGCAATCTCTCAGCATGCTCTTCCAACACAGGGAGTCAGACACGCTTGCATCTTGATGATAACCCTCGCTCAAACACAACTTGAACCACAGAACACTGTCTTCTGCAAGGACTTTCCATGCCCTGCTTACCTGGTAAGAGATGGGAAAGTGTAACAGGGGAGTGGGTCAGCATACATTACTGACATGCACCACTTAATCTATTAACACAACAGACTCCAACTTTTTGTTTTTTTCATGTGGAATTTGTGAAGAACTGTCTGAAGTTTATTAGGTGGGACACAGTAGTAGTTTAAGACAAATGGACTTGCATCTGTATACACCAGTTTCGTCTATCACAGTAACACATTCCCTGTAAGTGGAAACTCAAGCGTTTCTCAGTCTGTCTCAATGATGACAGCATACCTGGGCACATCGGCCTAGTTCTGTGCAGTTGAGGTACTGGAATATCTTCAGGGCTAACTCATATGGCAACTCAATATCAAAGAAGGGAATGTCATTGACATCATTCTGTCAAAGAAAAGAATAACAGGTCATATTATTAGGGCAGGGTATCTTAACTCAACTGTCGATCAAACTGTCTGTAGCATCAAGCATTCAAAGAAATATATATCTTTCACAGTTTTGTTTCACCTTTGACAAAATCAAGCACATGTATTTCAGTTTTGTACTTGAATAGTTTTAATAGAAAACATTTTTAATACTAAAAATAAGGCAGGAAAGTAATTGTGGTTTTGGTATTGATAAAACATGAAAGCCAATTATTGTTTATTGCATCTTTATCTTACTTTTGGTGGGAGCTTCTTTTGAGCATTATCATCACATTAACATTAACATTAATACTGTTGTCTATATAGGCATATATTTGTAGAATGTCTATAACTTTTTATTCTCCCCATTCTCTTCTCTATGAATGGGCATATTTGGCTGATAAATACCAGATCCTGAATGAGTTGATCCACCAGCTTGTCGCCTTTACTGGCCCTTTTTTGGGGCTGTTGCTGCAGAGAGGCACTACAGACATTATTAGTCACGTTATGATACTGCCTCTTCCTCTTTGTTCTCTCCTCCCGAATCCTGTCCAGCAGAGGACTTGTCCTTCCGTCCAGCAGACCTCTTGCAATGGACACATACTCCGGCTGATCCTCTAACTCCTCTGCAGGCGGTCCTTGTCCACATCCTCCATCCTCGATTCCACCGCCTCCTTCTGATGACTTTAGAAGATTGCAGGGCTCTGCCTGCTTTTTTGCGCTGGGATTTTGACACAAATCATCAAAATATCGTTTTTTAGAGTCGCTTTCTTTCTCTTCTTGCTGTCCAGGAACAGTCCGTGAAGAGGGTGCACCGCTAACAAGTGGCTCCTCATTTTTCGAACTACTTAATTCTTCCTTCCAACGTTCCCTGAACGCCGCAAGTTCGTCATCTGCCATTTTCTCACATAGCCCAACCCTAACTGATAATTTTTTACAAAAGAAACCTGTGATATTTACGTGAAGTACATAACAAACATACACCTCGGTACTGAAGTCATATAAACACTGGTCCTTCGCTGTAAATAGTCCGAGGAAGGACACCACGCTGCCGTACAAGAGTTCCGCGAGAATTTTATTCCGCCGGCCTTATTACGGACAATTGACTTTAATATTTCTGCATTATAATTCTCTATTTAAAAATGCTGTGAATATGAATGTATTGTTTAAACGTTCAGTGTCTGTGGAAAAACGGACGTAATGTCAAATTTTACCACTAAGAATACTGGCTCACCCTGAAACAAAAGATTCCATATCAAAGCAGACAGGAGAGTTTGAAGAGTTAACCACCGCATCTCTCTTTTGGGAAAAGATGATGTAAACCCCAACACCATGTGACACTGTAATGAATAATAAAGTAGAGCGAGAGAAAGAAAGAAGGGGAGAGACCGAAAAGCAAACACAGTCAAGGTTTGACCAGGGACGAAGGGGAAGCTGATAAAAGGAAGAGACGAGGACAAGCTGCTGTTTGTTTGGGAAGCCACGATGTGCTGGCTGCCGGTCGACCAGCCTCTGCTTCTGTCCGGCGACGACTCCGTCTGTGCCCGGAGACCCTCGCCCTGCTCGGTCGCCCAGCTCCTCGCGTCGCGGCTGCGGAGGATCGGGGACCAGCTGGAGAAGGGCTGGACGGAGAAGGACAATAGATGCACGAGCAAAGAAGAGAGAAAAAGCGGGAAGAAATACTTCCAGAGCTTTCTACGCACCGCCGTACGCCTCACCGCGCTCACTCTGTTTGTCACGAGGCGGCACCTGTAGGGCGCGAGACAGCGCGTGGCGGCGACACCAGCAACAGGTGGGCTGAGAGCAGTGTCACCTGTGTGTGTGTGTGTGTGTGTGTGTGTAGGGAGTGGGGGTGTTTCTGCTGGAAACTTAGTTATTTGAGGAATGATGTGAATGAAAATTATTTAAATCAATGTACAACATTTCTGAATTTCTGTTGAATGTAACGGGATAAAATGTACATAACATGCAAATCAGCAACAACCAGCAATAGAATTTGGCAAAAACTGGGGCAGAAGACTAATTTTGGCCAGAACATAAACTTGAAGTATGCAGGTGTTGCATAAAACCAAACTATGAAACCATCGCAGTTGTTGAGTTTTATGAGCACCATTAAGTCATATTTGTGCTTGGGATGCTAAATGTACAACAACAATGTAATAACAACAGGAATAACTAGGCACATTATTTTGTTTACTCTGGTGTCATTTGGCGCTAAATAGAAATGGCATTAATTCTGCTGTTTTTGTACTTTTGTGGTTTGTAAATGGAAGGTAATTGCATCTTTATGTCCTATAGATGGTGCCTTTAGGACCATGCACGATGAAGGAAGGGGGGTCACAACATTTGCACTAAAAACAAAGAGTCAAGAGTGTGGTCCCATAAAGGTGCTACGAGACCAACAGAGGAAGACGAAGAGGAGGAGGAGGTGGTGGTAGGGGTAAAATGGGTTTCAGGACCAAACTGTACCGACTCACATATGGCTGTTGTGGATGCTCTGAGTTAGTTGTAAAGCTGACAAACTGAACCCCGAGCAGTCTTGCAGTCAATTTGCACATCCTGCCCCCTGCGTGACAGCCTGACTCTGTGATCCCAGCTAGAAAACGGTGATGTAATCCTCCCCTGGTGCAACGGAGGGAAAAGCTTACTAATAGGACTCCTTTGAATTTTCACCTCCCATGACATTACTGCATCAATTAAACGTCCGTAGACTGATATGTATGTAGGCTGTGCAGCATTCTTTGGAAATGCAGTGTAAAGCCCAGAAGAAATTTTGTATTGGGATTTCATAATGCGCTGTACTTTTTATATAAGCTGTACTGTAAATACTGGACTTTTTTGGGGGGGGTTTATAGCTGTTTTTTACAGTGTTTAGTTGATGTTTACACATTCCCCTGTGCTTTTGCATTAACGTTTGGGGGATATTGTTAAGTGGCATTTTCTTAAACAAGATACAGGATCTGCGCAAAGGAAGCTATGCTGTTATGCTGTCTGTGATTTATGAAAATAAGCTGTTCTTACTGATATTTATGTGTAATGTAAGCTGAATTAATGAGACGCATGAGTCTTCTTTAAAGTGATGTGCTGTTTATACTACTTAAATATTTCATAAGGATTTTGAGAAGTCAAAATAAAGCTTTTCTGGAGAAATTGTCTGCATTTATTATTTAAGTTAGACAAGAAAAAAAGCTCTAAAAAGATTGTTTAAGTGCTTTAATACAGAACGGAAAATCTTGGATCAGCATGCGATCGAGCGGTTTTAATTTCTCAATGACACTACTTAAATTTAAAGATCAATATTAAAAGGAAATCACAGGAAATATGCAATGTAGATGATGATATTGGCTAAAGCTGTCAAAAGTCCAAGCATGTAAACGCACTGAATTCATTATCGGTACGACACGCATTTGCACACGTGTAAATGACCTACATCTGTCAAATATACAATAAATAACATAAAATAATCATAATATTTGCTGACCAAGAGTTTAATGTTGGTTTAACAGTACTACAGGGCTTTCATATTTGTTCAAATAATGAATCTTATTGCAAAATGGATTAATACTAACACTGTACTTCTAAGACCAAAAATGCAACTGTTATTTATAAGCCCATTATTCTCTCAACTTTTGCCTATTGAGTGTTTGCTATGAGCATTTACAATTACATCATGGACAAATCATAAACCGTGAATTGTGAGAGATGTATATAATAATGTGACTTTTGCCATCATTTCTAGACTATTGTATGATTGTACTAAGAAATTTCTTGCCAATAATTTGGTGCATATCTGACATGTGGGTATGTGGAATTAACGAAGCTCATTAATTGACATGAATATTTCCAACTTTGCAGACATTTTACTGTTCTTTCACCACATCTCAGAGGGAAATCCACTGTTTATCTAATACCCATAGTCAGATGTTCATTTGAAGACCAGGATTTTACATTTAACATTCAAACTATTTCCTTCTTTTTCTTGTCCCACCCATCCACCTTTCTTTAACTGACCTGAAAGCACAACAATCGAAAACCAGAGAAACAAGATTTTCACTCCAATGCTATTCCAAACCCTCGTTCTATCAAAATAATGTTGACTTTGGACTGCTGATATTGATTAATTCCTCTTCCTCGTGACCAACAACACATGCTGCAATTACGCATCTTCGTTTTAAAGCATTACTGTAGTAACATGGATGGTGATCCACACGGTGATTACACACACTGACGATCATGTAGTTTGTGGTTAAGAAAAAGAAATCACATCTTTCTAGGTGCAATGGCATCAGAACTCAGTAGATCTGGAAATGAGCAGACGTTGTACCATCCTTCCAGCATCGCAGGGTCTCGATGACAGTGGAACGACACAGGGGACATGTTCTCTCCCGATCAAACCACAAACAGAGGCACTCTTCGCAGAACACATGCTACGGGAGGGGGAACAGCATGCGTTAGAATACAGTGACGTAAGACACCTGCAGCTAAATGTATAGGAAACTATAAATTCAACAACAAGCCACCTACTCAATTAAAAAAATAACTTGAAATAATAAGATGAAACATATTTATTTGACAATCATTTCAACATGAACTGTCCTGTTTCACTGCAGAAATTTACAGCCATGTTTGTTTTTCAACTTCATTTGACTTTGAAGTGTGACAAAACTGGGTTACAGCCCCAGCCCAGTTACCACAGATGGGCGACATTTTCTGCTGTCACTTAGTCACATATTTCCGTATTGACTTATCACGCTATATTGACTAATTCTTGTTGTCCTTTATTTCACCTTTCTAACAAAATGAGAGGATATGACTGAATTCTTACCTGACAGAGTAGAGCTATGGGGTCTCTGAAATCAGTCTGACAAATAGCACACACATCACCAGCCTCACTGCATTGTTGACTGCTGGCTCTCACACCGTAATTCTGGATGGGGGAGGGGGGGTGAATCAAGGTGTAAATGTGAAAAAAAAAAACATATGAAATAATGTACTAATGTTTATCCTAATTATTACAAAAAAACTCATCAGGGTGTTTACTGGAAAACCAAACAGTGAACTAAACTATGAAATTCTCGTGTCATCATATCTGACCTGAGGGCTGCAGAACATGATCAAGGCCTTGCGTATGGCTGCAATACGACCACAGATGTCAAAAGACTGCAACAAAATGAGACAAAGTAATCAGTTTTAGTGAGTAACTATCGCTCCATTTCACGAGCTTATCTTTGAGGCTTTGCTACAAATATTTGATCAAGCTTGCAGGACGCAGCAAGTGTAAGTAATGGCAACTCTTCGACGAAGATACCTCAAAATAAACCTCAACGTTGGGCTGTAACGTAAGAGAGTTTCAGTCTTTCAGATTCCCAAAAGGAATTCTGCTGTTACACTAAAGAGTAATCTGATTACTTTCATCAGCAAGATTCTGAGTTTCTCCGTGTAAGATATTTATTTTATATCCACCACAGCTACGCCGCCTAACACCTGAAATTGAGGTGTTATTTGCAGAGATTGTGCAACGTCTTGTGCCATTAAAGGTGTGAATATGTTGATGAAGTGTAAATTAGACTTGGACGTGTGAATGTTCTGTGTAACGTAATTAACGGTGATACTGTTTATATTGATTTTAGTTCAGTTTAGCTCTGGTTTTGTAGGATGCGTCGCAATGGTGGACAACCGGAGCGAGACAAATTCCTTTAACCGTTTGTTCTGCTGCTCTGCTGCCCGAAGGATTTCAAAAATGATTCAGCAGCGGATATAAATCAGCTTGCACAAGTATGAGACATTGATAGTACCTAATGATGGAAAACACCAGAATGCTGTACCTCTGCGTACACAGGAATTAGTGTGCAGTTCATCATTCACACGACCACAATCATTGTCAAAAACAACACCCAGTGAATCACAGACACATTAATACGAGCCCGAACACATGATTGTGACCTCTCCACTTGGTAAATTCTACATCATTGCTCATGAAACTTTTTCTTATCCAAGTTCCCCCTTCTGGTTTCCGTATTTCGTTTTCCCACGCAGTGTGGTACTAATGAATGGACTTGTGCTCTAAATAGACTTTCAGTTCCACTCAGCTTCTGTTGTCTTCATGTTTTGACTCTGTATTTCCATGATGTCTGACTGTCCTTGGCCCCATGAGCCATTTGATGATTTGCACTTTGACCTGTTGCGCAACAGGCATTTTTTATTTTTCAGTTGACTTGTACAATTTGTGACGTCAAACAGACGAGTCGATCGGTCGAACCTGGAATCTGATATTACTGTTCCCCAGACCATAACGGGGGAAGAGTCCAATCCAACACTCCTGAGGTGTAATGACATTGCAGCGTCTTTGTAGCCGTTAACATGAATTTAGTTTCTGGTATTATTTATACATTAAAGGTTAACTACATATGCATACATGATCGCAAACGTTTCATTAGAGCTGTCTTAAGCACCTTAATCACTTCATGTGGTTTACGTGGAGTTAAACGTAACGTATTTACCTTGCAGAGGCTGTAGATGATGATGAGCGTGGCTCCCAGGAAGTAGCTGTTAGAAGGGTCTTCCCCCATAATGTATTTGTACCACAGCTGGATGGGCACCAAGGCCCGAAACAGCTGGCTCAGCTCCTCAATCAACAGGTAGAATTTTCCCTGAACAAAGATAAGATTTTAAAAAATATCAACTGATGTACCACAATCAATTAATGTATATTAAACTATAGTCATTAGGGGTGGGAATTACCAAGGACCACCTGAGAAGATATTGAAATGATATTTAAATGTGGATAAATAACAATTTTACAGATTTAAAAAGAGGCAAGGAAGTCTTGCTTAGGCGTGTTATTTGAAGAAAAGTTAAATGTACAAAATCTAACTGTTAAAAAATCGTTTTCTTATCAGTTTGACATTTCAGGAATTGTTTGTCTCAAGAATCCTTATTTTAGTTGCATTAGTTGCACCAGACACCCACGGTGAGATGAATAACGGTGGTTTGATTCTGATTCTGAACAAAAGTGAAGGAACCTCAGACGTCAACTCGAGTGCATTCGCTGTAACGTGTATTCTTTGATCCACTCCGATGATTAAACATCCAAAAATCAGTAAGTACTCCACAGCTTCTGGGCACTCTTCTATCTAGTCAAGAGCAATGCGGTATTAAAAGCTTAAAACAGCATGCCTCCAGCCCAAACATGGCTGCTGTCCAGCGCTCCTCAGTTGCACAGCAGTACAGGCAATTTCCCCACACTGAAGGGAAACTGGCAGCGACTCTTCCCACCTGCTACCCAGTTCCTACATTGAGCCCAGCCCTACGGGGGCTTGGTAGCTTCCTTTAAAAAGGACCACCATTCTGCTGCCTAATCACTGAGGAGAAATAAACTTCTGAATAAGTCCCCACTGCCACAAATTGTGTTAAGTGTACTGGGGATGGTTAAACACAGCGAAGCCCAGATTGAAGGCAAACTTGACTCCCCGATGGCCCCCGTGGCATCCCAGCTTGTATAATGACTTCCTGGATGTTGCTGACAAAGATTGATGAGTCTGGCTAAAAAGCCACAAGGAACCCGGTCGGTTGGGGCAGAAGACCTCTGCTAGCGGCTAATTCATCTTCCATATTGTCCCTTCAGTACGGTATCCCACAGTGCCCATCACGCCCACAGAAAACTGTCAAATCTACGGTTTGGACACAAGCCAAAGAGTTTGCGTACGCTCTACGGCAGACCTATTTCCTGCATATGTGGTTTCATTACTTTAATATCTACAGCCATGCTGTCATGATCACAGACAGAAAAATAGTCAGATAAACTAACCTGCAAGATTATTATAACTGTTAATATTTTTTTCTTTTGGGAGGTTGGTAGGTCTGTAGTTTGAAGTACATTATGATGGTGTCAGACCGGAATTCTCTTGACTTTTATGTATCTTAAATGTGGCTGCTGCAGCACATAAAGCAGGGGAAGAATTTTCTTCTCACATCAAATCCTGCTCAAGGATAAAATGTTTTAAAATTTCATCTAACATACCAATTAACACCTAACATAACATCTACTTTGTGCATCTGGATGATGCAAGATATTATCTGGAATACAGTAACATGAGATAGGCTAAATTTCTATTTTATTTGCTGTTGAGGGACTGTTTAATTATCATTATCATTATCATCATTAACTGTTCTGAAACAAACATTCATGTGCCTTGGCCAAAAATATTTCACTCTCTTTCTCATGAATGCACTACATACATAGAAAAAAAAATAAGATCACCAGACAACTATGATAGCTCTCTAAGTTTGCAAAGTGGACCGGTGCTGGGCTTGTAGACTTGCGTGCTATCGCTTATGCAGACTCATACTGACGACAGTATTTATATGTGATCATTAGTGTGTCCGTGGATGGATGCGGTAATGAAGAGGAGAGGCTGATTACAGTATGTAAGATCACAGTGTTCAGAATTGACACAAATGTTTGTCCCTTTATGTCATATGATAGAAGACAGCAATGATAAAATGCCTAGGAATAACTATAACTGAACATGTTTGTCCCCAAAAGCCCTGACAGTGTGTGTGTGTGTGTGTGTGTGTGTTGGTGTGTGAGTGTGTGTGAGTGTGTAGAGTACAGGTAATAGTCCAGCTCCAGGGAGGGATGACCTCACTCCTGCAACTCCCTCGAGGGCAAATGAGCTCAGTTTGCTGGCTGTCGTGGTTCTGATAGGCCTGTAGGTCTGTTTATCAGTGGAAAATTTAATCCCGATACTTTACAACACACACACCAGAAATATGAGCTGCACCTGTATGGAAATGGAAATATGTGTGTGCATGTGTCTGCAGTCATATTTTTCTCCCTGAGGCCATGCTAACCACGCACGTAGACACCCGAGTGCTCCAGCTCACTTGAAGAGAACCATTTAAAACATTATGAATACTAAACAGCCTCACACTGTGACCCTGTAGCACTTTGTTCGCTCGGTAGATGTTGGATGTTACTTTTCACATCAGTTTCTAAATTATCAAATACATTACATCAACAGCGAAATCTTTTAAACTAATATTCTACACTATATTGTGGATAGGTGTACATACCGTTGCACTCTGGTCTGCACAGGGAGAAAAATTCAAATGATAAACGAATAACAAACAATGTACACTGATCAAAAAATAAGAAATATGAAACAGTAGCTTAGTTAGAGAGTGTGTGCAGATCTGGAAAGTGCATGTGAAATACAGCTGATGGATTTGACAAGAAAAAAGGAGCACTTCAAAGACAGTAACACAATTTTAATACAATGATATCCAACACAACAGCCCTGAGTGCAACGTCATGACCATCAGAAACCAATTTGGCACTATAACATGTAAAATTTAGGAGGAATTGAAATCACGTTGTTCATTCAATCACTGTTTTTCAATTTAAAATGGCTGTATCTTTTTCGTAGAACTACTGCCGATATCTCACATGCATCAACAACTGTCTGATTATTGTACCCATTTCCCAGTGTGGCATGCAATAAACTTCAGTGTTATCACACGTGGTGCCTGAGCAAGAGTTGGTTCCCTTAAAACCTCAATATGCAACTATGCAACTTTTTGACCTGAAAGTATGATCTACAAAGCAAGATATAAAATATATTAGACTAATCGCTATGACAGATTGGCCCATTGTCTGTTCAGCTAATGTCCTTCTCTTTTTGTTTTTGCTGTTTTATTTTGGAATTTTCAGATTGCATTGCTTTAGGGCATAAACAAGTTGCAGGATGATGGACTTGTATATGACAGGGCATCCAAGCATGCACCATGACAATGTTGTTGTCTGGATTTTTCAGTTTTTGCTAACAATGATGTAAACAAAAGATGGCAACTGAGCTAGAGGGCTCCAACAAATTTCAGTGCTATTTTAAATTAACTTGCATAAAGCTCCCGAGCACAACATACCGCAGAGATAAAGTACTTCTTTAGAACTAAGCGGAGCCAACAGCTGTCAGGAATTAAATGTGTGAGACTAGAGCGTTAATGATGTCAGTATTCTGCTACTGCCAATTTAATAACTGCAGCTGCTTCACACTAAACATCTTACTGCAAACGACGGTTTTATATTTAACTGTAACGCTTTAGAGCATCTATAAACTCAAAACCTCAAATACATGTTAATATTGCAAGGAATTAATTTCAGATTATGTGATTATTATTATCACAATAACAGGCAACCACATTTTGCCTGAACTAATGAAAAGGTCGGTTCACACAGCCTCAATTTACTCAGCTATAAACTCAAGGGTGCCCCATGAAAAAGGTTTGAAAACTGTGGTGATGGTGTCGGTCTTACCCTGGATTTAAAGGCCAGTAGAATCTTGGGCAGGAAGAGGACAAAGCACTTCAAGCCGATGGTGACGTATTTGAGGACAAAGTCAGTGATGCCCACAGCCCAGATCAGATCGAAGAAATCGAAGCTGTTGAGGTTGGGCTTGGCAAATATGAGGCTGGAAAAGACAAAAGACTGAGATGTTGTGGGTGTTGTACACACACAGTTAGAGCTTTGGATAGGGATGAGCAGACTGACATGAAACAGCAAGGCAAATGTAGAACATAAATGTAGCAAATGGTAGCTTCTGATGGCAGTTCCATTTTGGATCAAATTCCTAACTGGCAACATTAATTCATTAAGCTGCGGCTTGAATCAAATCTGTCATCTCCTCCTATTTATTAGCAGACCGATATGTAATTAGTTTGACTCGCTAAATACAAATGATGTGTCAGATTAAAATATTATAAAGATTAACAGAAGCATTAAATGTCCACTACCTTCAGCGTCTGCCATACATTTTATTACATTATTATAAATATTGGATTAACGTTTGATTTCATTTTTGGGAACCCAAGGCCTGGTAGTCCGGATACTCTACGGAAAGCAAATAATAAAATGAACACAAAATACTCACAGGACAAGACCATACAAGGAGAGCAACATTCCTAAAAGAAATGGAAATAAATAGAATTTGGCTTACATGAATGTAAAATGAATGAAGACCTTGAAAAAATAAAAATATATATATATATATAAAACTACGTGTAAGGTAAAAAAAATTGAAAGGGTGGTAGGCAAAAAAAAAACACACACGCAACCTCTGTATTAACAGCTGTTTCACTACCTGTTGTGTAGCTCCTCCTGACTGAATGTGTAGAAGACATACACTACGTTCCCTGCAAGGAACATCATGATCCACAGAGCAGCAAACACAGAGCGTTCTTCCTGGTGACATAAAAACGTTCTGCGTTACAAAACATTTTTTCGTGTTGACACAATCTCTTTTCTCTCTTTTCACAATAAGTGATTTATCAGAGTTATTTATTTGCTGCACTTTGTGTTGCTGATTGTCTCCGTTCTCTGTCTGCGTCCTTTTCACCTGTGGTAACCTCACACTCATGTGAAATGCTCTTTAAAGAAAAGACAGCTCATTAGGAGGGAGGAGGGCGAGATGTACACACTTCATTAATATTTATGACACGCTTATACAGCGCTGCGCACTACTCAACATTAACCAAAGGATCAAGGCAAGGTCAACGTACTGTGTCTGAGTGAAAGCTGCACATTATAGCTATATGGTTCACAAGTATCTGAAACTGAAACATCTATATTTAGAAGAACAGTATTAAAATCACTAAATCTCTTATCCCAATATTATTTTATATTATATTAATATTATATTTCTTATTTCTTCATGACTGATAATGACTTCCATTTTCTGCCACCGATGAACATGGTTTTATTTCAGACCATTTAACCATTATTATGTTGTAAATTGTGAATTCTTAACCAAAATTTCTCCAAAATAAACACAAAAACCTGTAGTAGTGATTTCTCTGAAAAGCAAGTACAAATTTCGTATTTTTCGTATCTCTTTAAAACTTATTGATGCTGATCTGATTGTAGCGTTGTAATTTGTGGTTGATCTACAAATATGTTACTTAATAAAAGTGCCAAATTAGCAAGACCATTAAGGCATTGTGGTATTTTTGTAAAAAATTACATGGGGTAGTCATTTGTGAAAAGCTAAAGCTGCTCTGCACCGGCACGTGAACAAGAACAATGAATATAAGCACTGATAATGGTCTTGACTAATATGTAGTGTTGACATTTAGTCCTGCATCAAGTGCATCAATAAATATGTTTATTTACCCGTAATGACACTTGGTGCTTAAATGTAGAATTGGCGAATGCGAATGTGCTGGCCATCCCCACGCACACAGCAATCCCTGTCAGAGAGAGGAGGATTCATCATTACACAGAAAATTATGCTATTTCTTCTTATATTACCATACTACTGAACTACACAGGCTGATTTACCGAGCTTGTGCTGAAAGCAGACTTTAGCCAGCAGAATGAGGATGAAGGGGAAGCCCCTCTGTAGCCAAGTGACAACTGCCTTCAGCTCAGACAGGGCTGGAGCTGGGGTGGAGGGATCCTCCTGGGCCTCCTCCCTGGAGCCATGCCTCTCTGAACCAGCTGCCGTGGTGGCCTGCTGAAGCAGAGAGGAGGTCCTGTGCTGCAGCTGCTGGTGGTGAAAGTGGTGGTGGTGATGGTGGTGTTGGGGTGGCCGAGGGAGGTAGGCTCCGCCCTCCGTGCGGTGGGGGCCACCTTCTTCCCTGGACAATGAGGTCATTTGGATAAAAACGTCAGGAGGAGAGCCCAAGACTAAGCCAGCAGCTTGGAAGGGGGCAGAGGAGACAGAGCCGGAGGGGACTCCCACCAGGCCAGAGAAGAGCTGCTGGGGTGAGGTGGCTGAGTCAGGCTTCAGGCAGTCAAAGACCCCACCCTCATCCAGGCTGCTCTCTGATCCCAGGGTCTGGCTACGGCTCCTGTATGGGAGTCAAAAGCAGATTAACAAAAGGTTCTATGCAGATTTGTGACCAGTTTAACCTGCAACATCCAAAAAAGCTAGCACTACAAATAACACTGTTGATTTACTATATCTACATATTCTATACATAATCATACATAATTCATAACGTATCTATACATATTTTACTAGGCCAAAATGCATAAATGAAAACATACAATAAAAAGGCTACATAAATGAGGTGGCATTGTTTAGGTGGCCAGCACTGCCAGGTTTAGAGTCTGTTTGCTTTATCTGTGTAGGTTTCCCTCATATGGTCCAATATTCCCCACAGTCCAAAGACATGCAGGTTAGGACACTCTAAATTGCCCGTCGGTGTCAATGTGCTCGTGTGAGCCTTATCACTGTGATACACTGATGCCCAGTCCAGGTTGTACCCCGGGATGCTGGAACAGACTCAAAGCATCCCACTCCCATGCTCAGAAAATGTGAGTGTACACAATGAAAAGGATGGATAAACAATAAAATGCTTAATTTTGATTTGGTATTACAAGATGACAGAGAGGATGTCACTTCTAGTTATCTTTGTGTCTATTTGCGTTACAAATCTATTTCACTATACAATGCCTTAAACAGGTAGGGACAAGTCATTTCTACATGATGACGATGGCCCATGCACAGGGCATGAGGGGGTCACTGAATGACGTTCCTTTAATTTGTCACCACTCTGTGACTCCAGTGTAATCACCAGTGTCTAAAATCTAAAAGAGTGCTGCACGAGATTCAAACAACCATATAATCTAATTCAAAGATTTCTACATCATAGAAGGTGGAGGGTATGGAGGGAGCCTCATGAGGAAGAGCCTACACTCTGCATGTTTGAACCACTTTTCCCACCTTTCAGAGGGCATGCCATCCGTGTTGCTGCTGTGTCTCCTCTGCATGGCATTCCGCTCCTCACAACATGGTCCACTCCTGAAAATGCACGTCGAGAAACATCAACAGTTGACGACCTACAAGGTATTAGCTATTCTGGTCCTCGTTCATTCTAGGAGATTTAATTTTACCTGAATGGCTACTCTGACTGATCCTTCAGCGACCGCCATTGTTTGCGTGGGTTTATGTGTCGGAAAAGATGTTTTTCCTGCGGCTAATAAAGAGGCGTCAACGTCCTGACTCCTGTTCCAAAAAGAATGGATGCTCTTCCGGTGTGATGTCACCGAGAGCGCCTGTCCACCAATCAGAGGTCCCTTCCCAGTTCACCATATCCGTGTTGGAATTTTGTTTTGCTAATGGTGGACGTTAAATATAGCATGATAAATCGGACTTTAGCATGTTAAAGTGAATTTTATGCTTTGTCGAATCGTTTTTTCTTCTTCATATGAGACGGAACTTGAGCGCGTAACCCATGTCTGTGGATAAAATTGCCACATTTTTATTTTGTAACTAGTGTCAGCTAGCTAATGTTAACGACAGTTAGCTCGTTGGCTAACAAAGCAGGCATTTGTGATGGGGCACCGATAGCTTTTCTATAACGCTTACTGTTTACTAACGTTGCTCTTACATGCATTGCCCTGTTAGCTTCACTGTTGGTAAGCTAACAATAAATGCTAGCCGATGTGTCAGTCTGGACTCTGAAAGGGGGCGTATTTAGCCGCTAGCATCAGTGGATTTAGTAGACATTGCTCGTGTTTACATTTGTGGAGTCAGTTATTGGCAACGAAATCGTTGCTTATCCCTGACAAAGAGTTCAGTCAGGAGCTGGAGACCGTGTGGAGGTTTGATGTTTTGGACTGTCAGTGTCACCGGTATCTCCCCAAGAAAACCATGCCATGATGGTGCTACGGCGTCTGCTGAGAAAACGCTGGGTGCTGGGTGTAGTCTTTGGACTGTCCCTCATCTATTTCCTCACCAGCACACTCAAACAGGTACAAGAAACCACTCACAGCTAGAACAGGAATTTCACAAATCTGAGGCTTTAAGAGAATCAATAAAGCTCATGTTCCATCAAGACAGACACATCTATAACAAAGACAAAACTGTCATAGGTTAAAAAGTATGATTGCAGTGGAGATTATGTTTTATTTTTGTGTTTATCAGGACCTATGTCGATATTATGAGTTTTCAATGTCTTTTGTGCGTGGCATACTAATTTATTAATGGGTTACTAAAGTGAAAGGGCCCATTTTAAGCATCCAAAGTCCTTTCAATAACCCTGAACTGTTCTGTTCTGTTCTCAATTACTAATTAATTCACCAGTGTTTACAGGGTTAAGGTCTGTGGGCTCTAAATTGTAATCTAAAGCCATTTTGATAAGTCTAAATACAACAGTTTGATACAGACTTGTTAATAGGTCTGAAGAAAATGAAAATAAATGAAGGTTTTGAATTGAAAGTGATTCTTTTGGAGCATTTTGATTCCTTTGGAAATTTCATACTAATCCAGGGTTGACTGGTCTAAACCGAGTATTGGATGCAGGAAAAAAGACTGACATTCTTCCTTTTTCTGTTTTGACAAATAGAAATTGGGCTAAATCAACATAACCTTTAAGACTCACAACACATTAGTGTCTTCTGAACCTTTTCAGACTAATCTATAACTAAACTACTACTTTGAATGCATTTCATGATGTGCTGTTCTGTGAATTTTGCAGGAGGAGCGAACCATACGGGACCGCACATTGTTGGAGGTTAGAGATTCAGACCATCGCATCCCTTGGAAAGTGCGTTTCAACCTGGGCAACAGCAGTCGACAAATCACTCAGTGCAGGAACTCCATACAGGGCAAGACACTGCTCACAGACGAACTGGGTGAGTAATGTGTCCATCTTGTTGCTGTGGTTGAGATAATGTTGCAACTCTGACCCTATGCTGTGTTGTCCTGTGTTACTGTCTACAGGTTATGTCTGTGAGAGAAAGGACTTGCTAGTTAATGGCTGCTGTAACGTCAATGCTCCCAGCACCAGGCAGTACATTTGTAAAAGCTGCCTGGCCAATGGCTGCTGTAGCATCTATGAGTATTGTGTGTCTTGCTGCCTCCAACCTGACAAGGTAATCTGCTGTTTTGGGCACAGTGTTATTTCCTGAGTGGCGTGCAGATGTTGAAATGCATGTTTTACATGTCAAAGTTGAATCCTGATGTTAAAATAGATTGAAATCTACACTTACTACTCTTAAACACATGCACTCTCTGTTATTTCTGTTCCCTTCTGCAGCAACCTCTCCTGGAGCGCTTCTTAAATCGTGCAGCGGAAGGTTTTCAGAATCTCTTCACTGCTGTGGAGGATCATTTTGAGTTGTGCCTGGCAAAGTGTAGGACTTCATCGCAAGTATGTTTTAAAGAAAAAAAAAAACAAAAAAACACATCCCCAAACCACTCTTAGTTTAAAGGTAAATGAATCAACAATCTACAATTTACAGAGTCAGCACGTTCTAAAATCATACGTTGCTGTTGTTTGGTCATCATAGTTGAAGGCAAGATCACACACATCGGGGCTCCAACTATTGTCAATGTTGGCATGACTTTATGGTTTACAATTATTTAGTATTTGAACTGTTGAACTGAAGTTCAGTTTTCAACACAAATTGAAATGACTAATTTTTTTATGATATTATTCTTTTTCGTGCAGAGTGTTCAACACGAGAACACCTATCGAAACCCTCAAGCAAAGTACTGCTACGGGGAGAGTCCTCCGGAGCTCCTCTCTGTCTGAGCAATTGGCTGAAGGAAGTACAGGACCAGCAGGCAGCCAATCAAATGCTCACATAGGGCGCCCTGGGTGCCGGAAGAAGGGAAAACAGCCCTCTCTGCCTCTGGAACTGTACTGGAACTGTACTGGAACAGCTGCCTTGGACTACTTTTTCATTACAGTGGAAAAGAAATGGAGACATCCAAAACAAACTCAAAACAGACAAATACCATATGTTATGTTATGTTATTATTTACACTTCATAAGTGCATTAAACGCTTCATAAACTCATCCATGATGACGATCAGGTGTGCATCACAGGCAGCTTTCAGAAATGCCTCAGACCATTTCATGTCATAAAACACCGTTCATGTTCCATTTAAGACACTAACAGTTTTATGTTTGTAGAGTGCATGCTTATGGATTAGCTATTTAATAAAGTGACTGTGAAATGACATGGCTCATGCTTTTTTTTTTTTGATTGAAAAAATGAAAAATTATTTTAGAGATGCACAACACATATTAACACAGCCTAAAGAGAGGCCTGTGTATTTCACAATGCTTTAAAGTAACTAAATGGGTCTAAAATCCTCAAGAAATGCATTAATAGTCAGTATTAATTATATCAATGTAGAACAAAAACACCTGTATATGGTTCATAGTTAACAGTTTAACAAAGCATATCAGTATGCTTAGATTGATTTTCAGTATTTTTTTCCACAGAACCATGAAAAGCTGGCGTGTCTCTGCTGGATGCTAATCTAGAAGTTAATTTGAGGAGTAGGAGGCCCACATTAATCTTTGTTACTATGTCATTGTTCCCTTGCATTGCTGTGATGGGAGTTTGACAGACTTATCTGCCTTACTGCACTCTGTCCATCTGTCCACACATTTCACTGTGGAATATAGTGATTGGAGTCCAAACTGGGGCTCTCTTCCGGTGATTCCTATCAGCTTCTCTTTCTACCTCAGGCAGTGGAGCCCCTTACACAAGGGAAACACGGCCAGAGCAAAACAATTAATCATTCTGAAGGCAGAGAAAACAAAGTGTCGTAATTAGAAAATGTATTAGAGCTGCGTCTCATTTCCTCTTTGGCAAGCTGATTAATTAGTGTCACAAGGGAAATGTAAAAAAGTAACAAGTTTAATTGAACAAAGACACTGCTGGTGCAGCTAGTAAACAGATTCAATGCAAACATTTTAATAGTTGAATAAGTCAAGGTGTGAGGTGATATTTTCCATGCTTATTGACAAACGCCTCAGTAAAAAAAAAAAAGTCGAGAGACACTCGTGACTCCTCCAAGAAGAGAGGCATGAGAAAGGCATATTGAAATCTCATTGAAATCATCCTAATGATCACTTAAATTCAGCATATGAAGAGTGGGACCTGTTTTTAATCACCACAGGTATTCTAACATGGTAAACATGACACTTTTTCAAATTGAAACAAATGTATTCCCCAGTTAAGCTGCTTTGCCAAGACGACTTTGTTTGAAGAATTACAGGTAATTTCCACTTCTCTTGAAATGCTTCGTAAAAGCTGCCTCTCTGCGTCGGGGTTGGACATGTTTTATCCCATTGACATCTGACCTTTGCACAATTTCAACCTCCTGTTCCAGCCAGGTCAGATAATGATGGGCTTCCACCAGCATCGTGTGGCTCCACTGCTTCCTCTCAAATGCATCTGTGGGCAGTTGGCGTGGGTGTGGCTCTGAGGAGCACTCCCCTTCGTGAATGTGCTGCACGCACGACGCAAGCATGTCCACATTGTTGATTATGTCCTTGAGCTTGCTGTGAAGGGACGTATCAGTGGGGTTTAAGTCGCTCCTCTGATCCTCCAGAATTTCTCCCAGGCCTTGGGCCATGAAGAGCAGACTACACTGAACCATGAATCCGGAGAGAGAGGAGTTCTGGGGAACCTGGAGCTCAGGGAAGCCTGGGGACCAAAGGCCGAGGTCCTTCCCATTTGCTTCATCCTGGGAAGGAAGACACACAGAGGGTGTACCCAGAGGATTCTGCGATGTTTTGTTTTAATTGAATTTAAACACTACATAGTCATATGTTATCATACAATTATGTGTCTGGCTCCGTGGTTCAGAAATTTTTAATTACGCCAAAAGTTACTGACATCCTAGAACGACAGATGTACCTGGTGTCCACACAGAATCTGAATTCAAACGGAAAAAATTCTGGGGCTAACCACCAGGGGGTTCCCTGAAGCACAGTTTGAGAACCACAGGACTGTTTGATTGTAGCAGTAAAGGGAAGAGAGTCACCAAAAGTATGCTCCACTGTCATTCTGACGTACAGATGCATAACTTTTTACATCCACTCAGACCACATAGCGCTGCAGTTCCGACTCAGTCTCACGGTGATGAAACAGTGAGCAGATAATTGATTAGATTATTGATTAGACTACGAGAGAGAATTCAAAATGGTACTATTTTATGATTTATTTTACACTGGATGTGATGTTATAAGAGAGGGAAAAAAACTCAAGTAAAGTACAAGTACACCCAAACTATAGCATACTTTGTTTGCAACCTCAGAGGGTTTGGGGAAGATTGTTTCTCTCTGTAGGTTGATATTTCTGTTAATCCATCATATTAGTGGATGTTACTTACAAAGCTGGTCAAGCCCTCCTTGAGCAGGTATTTGGTGAGAGCTGCCAGCCTCTTTGGTCTGCACGCTGCAGCAGTGAAACCATGATTCTTTGCTTCCACCGCTACATCCAAACTTTGCAGTAGAATCACAACCCAGACACACATCACTTTCAGCACACCTGCAAATGTAAGTAAGGCACAGTCCTGACTCTCTCATCCGTCATCTGAATGTCAAAAGATGTTTTCTGCACTAAAGCAAATGGTCTGTTTTGAGTGATGAATCAAAAAAAGTGAGTTGTTCATTACACTGTACCTGCTCTGCGTTTCATTTTGAGATGGCGCTCCAAGTACTTCACACCACTGATACCAATAGTTCACCAAAGTCTCAAAGGAAGCGTGTGACACAAGCACCAAATATGAATCGATCACATCTCTTACTTGGGACATTCATGATAGGTTTCCTCTGAACTGATTGAAGTCTTGCACAACATTCGTTATCGTATCCATCTGAGGAAATGATGCAAACTACTGATGAACCCTTAGTAAAGTTATTACTCTACCGTTTGGCCAGACTTGACTGATGTGCACCGAAAACAATGTGTAATAAACAGCATGTCTCAGGTAAACGATGTCATATCGACCATCAATGTGTTTAATTGCATCACTTTCATCGATTAATTTCATGATGTAAACTTCCACTGTAGCTCTAGTTGTGAGTCTTTGTTTATTTATTTATTTATTTATTTGTTTATTTTATTTATTTATTTGACTTGAGACTCAAGACTTGACCTTGAAATAATCAAAAAAAAAAGCCTGGTATCTCGATTTTGGGTTCGGAAAAGTTGACTGGTGACCTCAAAGACTTGAGCTATCCATGCATCTGTCCATCCATCTGTCCATCCATCCGTCCATCCGTCCATCTGTCCATCCATCCATCCGTCCATCCATCCATCCATCCATCCATCCATCCGTCCGTCCATCCATCCATCCGTCCATCCATCCATCCATCCATCTATCCTTCCGTCCGTCCGTCCGTCCATCCATCATCCGTCCATCCATCCGTCCATCCATTCTTCCATCCATCCATCCATCCATCCGTTCGTTCATCCATCCATCATCCGTCCATCCATCCATCCGTCCATCCATCCATCTGTCGATCGTCAACCACTCTCATCACCAACAAGGAGAATTTCCCTGAAGTGTTCATCACCCTTTGGCACAGTAGACAAATAAACGTCACATCCTGTGTTTTTTCTTTTTCTTTTATTCTTCCTACACGACATTTGTTCACTTACATCAACAGCTCAGACGAAATATAAATAATAAATAAATAACATGAGTAACACACACATTGGTGATCCTGACTTCCTGTATCACTTTTCTAAACTCTCACTTCACCACACATGTCTGCTGTCATGACTTGAAGCTCTTGCGTCGTTCGCTGACACAGAGCCTCCAGGCGGTGTATGACCTCCAGTCCGTATATCTTTTTGGCATAGTCGTCCTCAGCGATCATGGTTGTCTGGGCTGCCAGCGTCGGCAAAGGACTTCCTGGGTCCTGTATCTTCAGTAACTTCTCCAAAATGGCTAACTGGTGAGAAAGTCTTGCGCTAATGTTTTTCAAAGCAAACTGAAGTGGTTCTTCGTACCAAATGTTCGTGTGATGCTCCGTGACGTTCTTAAGGTCCGTCTTGAAAGTTAGATATTTGGTGTAGATGTCCTTTTGCTTCTCGTGGGCGCTGGAACCACATATTCGTAAATCAATGTCCTTGCCTGACCTCTCAATACGATGAAAACGGAGCTGTAAGGACAGAAAAGGTCTTGCGTAAATTCACCGTTTTATTGTAGTACAATCAGGATTCAAGACTCACTGTCACGGATTCATCCTTTTCATTTATTTGCTCAGAATGAACGAAATATTAGTGTGCAGGAATTTGATTATTTGGGTCTCACAAATGACGCAGATCCGAACGAACCGAAGATGATTTCCAATTTTCCAATTATGGATATTTTACTGAGATATGGACTTTGCAACAAAATAAACGGTAATAAAACATTTTAAAAAAAAAAACTAAACTAAAGAACAAAATAAAAATAACACACACTAATCTGGGTGTAACAGCTAAGACGCAGATCCGAACGAACCGAAGAAGATTTCCTGAATGATATATGTTTGTATAATGTGTGTCTGATCTCTGACCTGGTAACAAAGAACAATAATAAGTCTTAGTGTAAAGAAAAAAAGGAGTTTGCACATGAAGTGTGTATTTAAGAGACGTTTCCATCCGATCTAAGCTGCAGGGACTGATTTCTGTTTTCGAAATGTGGTGCAGCTATTTACAACTACATTTTTAGTTTGGCACAGAGGGAATATTAAGCTGGGGTTTTTTTGTAGATTTTGTAATATGATTTCATGTATTGTGGTATAAAAGTGCTGCATTTATCTTCTTTTCACACCTTCAGCTCCTATTGTGAAAGTGGCTGTTCAGATCTCCTTGCATGGTTTCATCCTTTTTTTCCCTCACACACATTTTGTCTTGTTTTTTAAGGTGTGTTTCATGTCATTGTAAAGAGCTTTGAGCTGAGTCAGGACTCATTTCTTTTTTCTTTCTTTTTTTTTTAGGCGGGCCTGTGAAGCCGTTTGAGACATTCTGTGTGATATTCTGCTGCCAAAAATGAACTTGACGTGAGTGGTATGACAGCGTGGAGATGGTATGAATGACAGGGAGGAGCAGGTGTTCCCTGATGTGTTCTCTAATACTCCATGAAGTCACTGTCATGCAGTGATATAAATAAAAAAAAAGAACTAGGAAAAGAAAAAGGAAAAGATAAGGACAGCGGGGCGGACACATTTCAAACTATGCCGTCATAGCAAAGAATGGAGAAGAATGATCATTGGAGTAAACTGCTGTCCGCTCTGCTGTGGAATGTGTGTATGTGTGGGGAATACCTACGTATTTTGCCATCAGTCCTTCGGCTTCATGCTGCAGCAATGCCGTATGATGCTTCATTCGGTCTAAAGTCTTACAGACAGGTGGAGGAGTGGGACTGGGAGACACCGACCTCCCCTCAACTCCCAGGAGGATCACGACCAGCACTAAAAACAATCAGAGAAACAAGTGGAAACACTAAGTGGAAACACTAAAACGTCTCTCTTTACTTGTGATTTTTTTCTCAACTCCTCTTTTATCTTGTCCGTATTCTCTCTTTTAGCCCATTCTATTCTTATTATTTTCACCATAGTTTTATCACAATTTTCACAATTAACGCTCTTGCCATGTGTTTATGTTTATTTTATTCTGTTTTATATGAAGGACGGACTTCTTTCGTTGTAAAGCATCTATCTATCTATCTATCTATCTATCTATCTATCTATCTATCTATCTATCTATCTATCTATCTATCTATCTGATGTTTATTTATTTTATTTATTTTTTTCCTGATCATTACGTGCACTGGATTGTTTTTTTCTGTGGATTAATGGATCGAGATAACGGCACCTAACCGAAATCTCATTGGTCGTCAATCATCTAATTCCAAATATTGAAAACTAAATAAGTCTGCACAGTCACAGTACACATGTGTACATTTAATTTACGCACACCTGGCCTACAACAATCATTAACAATTGGAGCGTCGTGAAATCTGCCCAGCAGTGGATTTGTTAGTTCCATCCTTGATCCTAGATGTAAATATATTTACCGTATAGTCTTAGAAGTCCTCTGATAATCCGTTGATAATCCATGGTGGCAGCAGGAGGTGATGTGGTCTGTTCAGCCTGCAGAGGTGATGATTTATTGACAAACAAACTGCACCTCTCATGCCTAAATGCTCTATAAATATAGTATCCGTAGCACTATGTCATGCGCTCCTACCTACGTCCACCCCCACGTAACACAAACGGAAAGCAAAATATTCCGTAATGAACTTGTAAATGACATCATTTATGACAGAAGGTGTTACTATGGGTAATCTTAGGGGTTTGTGCAAAGTTGAAACTTGAATACATTCATGTTTGAGGTATTTAGTGTCAACGCCAAATAGGAAAAATGGACACATCGTACAAGAATATGATGACGTGAGAGTAAAACGAATGAAATGAGGGAAGTTGTAGTGAACGCCACTATATCAGGCTCCATGAGTTGTTGTGTCTCAACTCCTTAGGGTAGAAGTCATATTTTTACCTCCCACAGCTCTTTACATTCCTTCTAGGTACATATTTCACACTTTTAGAAACAATAATCTCATGTTTTGACTCATGCCTGATACCGTTTCACTGGTAGGGTGATAAATAGATAAATGATGTTAGATGAATGACGTGTCACGCTGTTGCTGAACCACTGAAAGGAAAAAAAAGAAAGGAAATGCATATGACCTGCGTAAGATAAGATCATTAGTTTCAACCGCCGCCATGGTCTTACAATAAAAAATATAAAGCATCCTCACAGACATGATCATTTTCCAAATGAATGTTATGAACACTAAGTAAAACAATGAGGTTTGCTTCGGTAGATCATTTGCTTTATAATTCAATTCATTAAAATGATTATGATCATTGTTGTACTCGTGCTAAATATTTAATTTTATAGTGAGGAAATTGTAATTTGTAGGAAATATATATATATCAAGACAGTATGTACGTATCACAGTTATCGTAGTTATCATGTCTTTATTCATAATAATATCATTGTTATATATTTATGTTGAACTGCTGCAAAAGTGCAGACTTGAGGGGTTATTGAAGATTTGCACAATGCACACAAATGTTAAAAATGGTTCAAAATATAGATAAAAAGCAAAAGCACAACAATAAAAGAAAAGTGCTACAGAAATACAAAAACATATAAGTGAAAGCAGAAACTTAAGTGAAATGCACAGCATGGTACGGATTTCGGAGCTTATAGAAAGCTGTTTTAAATTTCAAAATATTTACGAAGACAATCTGTGCAGTCCGTCTGGTACAGTACGCAATTTACGTATTAGTAATTTTCACTGATATTGTCCTAAGTTTCCATACTAGACTTTTTATCATAATATCAGTGTCCTAAGTTAGCTATGTCCCCAACTGAATAAAAAAATGTTCTTAGTTCATAATGTTAACATGAATGACCGTCACGCTTAGCAGCAGACTAACAACTATAATGTCACGCAATCAGTGTATTATTTTTCAGTTAACCAAAATCATGAAAATCACCCACATTTGACTTGGAAAGCTGCATTGTAAATCTGTAATTCCATGTATAGTGAAGTAATGTTATAGTTTCTATACATTATCTGAAGTTGCTGGTAGCAAACAAGCTTTTTCCAATGAGACATTTTTAGGCGATTGTTATGATTGTGGTTGCTGTCGAGTTATGTAGCCTGCACTTACAACCGCATGGCCATATTGGCCATATTGGCTCACAACCCAGAGAGCAGTACGTTTCAGTGACCAATCAGATCCTTGCAGCTGAATCATAGCTCCCTTATCCACACCTGTTCCCCATTTCTGCTGATCAGTTAATGATGTTATGTTTTTATCAGTTTCCCACATAAAAACCAAGCCGTGAATCACAGACGGAGCAGCTAGCCCTGCAGTCTGCGTTTGCCTGCATGTTTATATGTTGCGTATTATTTAACTTCATCATCCAGGACTCAGTACTCATAGGGAGTTCTCAAGAGTACTCCCTCTGAACCTCTGAGTGTACTTGCATTTCGAATGTTCTTTTTAGACGCACACATCTCGACCTCGACACATATCACCACTTTTTAATACTCTTTATTGAATGAAGCAGCACAAAATTACAAATGTTTATATAATACTTCAAGTTGTACAAAGTGAAGTTGTACCAAAGAAAACGTCTACGTGATATTAGCTTAAGTTCTAAGTCTTCACTGTGCAAACAAAAATAAGTCATAGTGTTATGAACCTGAATAATGCTAAAGTTAAGAAATGCTGACCCTTTAAAACGTCTTATTACAACACTGAGTAAACCCACTGTTCTGCTTGACAGCACCTGTAGTTAACACATAACACTTTTATTCATAACAAAAGGAGTGAGCCACGTTTTCAAAAAATAAAATTCTATTTTTGCGTGCATGCAAAGTAATGTAAAGTCGCCAACTAGCTTGTATTGCATATTTTACTCTTTTCAGTTTCACGATAAGAAAAAAGCATGACTCGCTTGACACAAGAGGGTCAACTTTGATAGAAAGGTTATTGGAAGACTCAGTTGTGTACTTACAGCAAAGTACAACAAAAACATGTTAGGAACAATTCAGTCCAATACTTTATTACAGAGGGAAGGAGTCTCTCAGACACGTACATCTGTCTGACTTTGTGCTTGGAAATTCTCGACGTGCACGTTTGTTTACGGCATGCGCAGAATTGTGCATTTGGATGCGCATGTGCGAGCTTGTAGGCCTCCTGGGAGTCAGTGCATCCTAACGGGGTAAGACAGGAAGCCTTGCGCACAGTATGTGCATAGTACAGAGACGAGCTTCGGGTAGTCATGGCAATGAGTTAATAGTTAATACTGCTGGAACTGCAGCGCTAGTCTAGGCACGAAGGATCACCTTGCCTGCTGGCCTGCCACCTCGGGCTGCTACAGCCGTGCCGCATCATCCAGCTGAGACGGGATGTCAAATCAACTGGTGGCTGCTTCTTTCCTCTGGTGCTGCAGCATGTCCGTCACATTCACTATGTCCTCCTCTGGGACCTGGAGAGGAGCGGAGGGGGCAGAAAGGAGAAGGTAAAGACAAATGACTGCAGGCTGTTAAACTTGCTTTCTTGCCCCGTACTTGAACCTGAAAGTAAGCACGATCCAAACTATCACTAAAATTATCTCCTGTCCCACATTTTGCAGTTTCCAGGAAAGTGGGGGTTTGAACGTGTCTTTGATGTGCCATTACGTTGTAGCGATGTGACTGTGGTGGCATTTCCTGCTGTGACTCTTCTCTCAAACGGAAGGACTCACTGCTGGGCTCAAAGTTCCTCAGAGTAAGCTACAGTCAACCTCTCCACAGTCAACCTCTAAACCATCTGCCTTTCTCAACATTTTGGGGACAGTTGGTCATGGGACACGAGCTGAGGACCGATCACCCTGCAGCTGGCCGCCTTTGGGTCTTTCGGCCTTTCAACACCATGTTGAAAGGCCGAAAGGCCGAAAGACCCAAAAGAACACTACTGACGATGTGTCCTGTGCCCAATTTTCCTGAAATTTGACAACTACACACAACCCAGAGACCCC